>JAKMXC010000019.1:0-227678 GCA_025328345.1 Colletotrichum sp. SAR11_59
CCCCCCCCCCCCCCCCCCCCCCCCCCCCCCCCCCCCCCCCCCCCCCCCCCCCCCCCCCCCCCCCCCCCCCCCCCCCCCCCCCCCCCCCCCCCCCCCCCCCCCCAATGCAAGGGGCGCGAATTCTCAGAATTCTCAGTCAGCTGGGTGGGCAGCTGAGTGTGACAAACAGAAGATCAGCCCAGGGGTCATGAGTCGCGCGCCGTGTTCCTGGCCCCTTGAGCCAAACAATGCTTGGAGATGGGCTTTTGCCAAACCTATTCGACACTGTCCATATCATCCTTCAAACATAGATAGAGTGGGAGCTATGATGGGCAGTTCGTAGGTTTGATGGGGAGCTTGGACTGCAACGCAGGAAAAGCCACTCTCGGTTGTCTGCCCCTTTGTGTTCGCATCTGCAGTCCAGCGCCCGATGTCTCCCTCCAAGGCTGAGCTATCCCCCGCACAACATGGGAAGCCGCTCGACGTCGAGCTCGGCGGTCCGAGATGCATCGGCCAACCTTCCCGATTCCAACCATGATTCAGGGAGTTAGGGCAACTCCATATGAAGAGGTCCCGCAAGAGAGTAATGCCAAGATCGCGTCTACCGGACCGCGGCGTTCTTTCGCAACGCTCCCCTGAACAATCTGAATGCCAAATCGGCCTCCCGCTCGTGTTCCCACAAATTTGAGCATCGCCATCCCCGTTATGCGCTCCGCGTCCTTCCCCAATCGTTCCCTCGGCCGACGGCAGTAGGCTGAGTTCATCGTGAAGTGGTGTCCATGCTACCATACATAGCGATGTCCAATTTGGACAAGCAAGACATATGCATATTGCAAAGAGACAGGTCGCATTGGAGATGGGGAAGAAGCGACGAGGGGCGGCAAGTTTAATCAAAGTCAAGGGAGAGTCACGGGTCTCATGTTGCTTTTGTGGTAATTGAGCACATTCGCAGCTTGCCAGCTGAAGAGGGGTTCTTCACGGAGCATTACAATAAAGAAGACGAGTTGCCGACATTCGCAAGCTTTTGAGAATGGTCTTCTTTTGAGTTGCTTGGTACTGCGACCCTCTCAGAGACCGGCTCAAAGCTTCCAGGCAAGATGCGTTGGGGTCACCATGTCACGAACGCGCTGCTTGGCTACATCGTGGCCACAGCTTCTGCTGTGTGAGTTTTGGACTACTTAATCTGCAACGCACGACATTGCGCTAACGAGTGTTTCTTTCATCGCCAGTCCGAGCCAGCAGCTTTACGCGCGTCAGTCTACGGATACCTCGTACGACTACGTGATTGTCGGGTCCGGCCCCGGTGGTGGGCCGCTCGCCGCCCGGCTTGCGATTGCCGGGAAGAAGGTGTTGCTGATTGACGCCGGCGACGACCAGGGCGACTCCATTCCGTACAAGGTACCCGCGCTTAACCTCCAGTCGACGGAGTACGATCCGATGCGATGGGACTACTATGTCAACCACTCCAGCAACCTCGAGGCCCAGAAGAAGGACTCCAAGATGACGTATCGCACGTCGTCTGGGGAGCTCTACGTCGGCCTCAGCCCGCCAGCCGGCGCCGAGCCCCTCGGTATTCTCTACCCTCGGGCCGGCACGCTGGGAGGCTGCGGATCTCATAATGCTTTGATCTCTGTGTACCCGCACAAGTCTGACTGGGACGGCATCGCGAGCTTGACTGGCGACAGCTCCTGGAGTGCCTCGAACATGCGACAGTACTTCAAGCGCCTCGAGAATGCCGAGTATTTGCCTAACGGCATCGTCGGCCACGGTTTCAGCGGCTGGCTTACGACCAGCGTGACGGACTTGGGACTCGTCATCAAGGACATTAAGCTCCTTACCGTTATCCTTTCGGCCGCCTCTGCCATGGGCAAGAGCCTGATCGGTCTCATCTTCTCCACCATTCAGGGCCTCGGCGAGGTCCTCCTCCGTGACCTTAACGTTGACTCGTCCGGCCGCGACGCCGCCGAGGGCCTCTACCAGGTCCCCATCTCTGTCGACAGCGGCAGGCGAGTCGGGCCCCGCGAGTTCGTCCTCGACACCGCCAACGCAAAGAACACAGACGGTACACGAAAGTACCACCTCGACCTGAAGCTCAACACCCTCGTGACCAAGGTGCGCTTCGACCAGAGCGGAACGAAGCCGCGGGCCGTGGGCGTCGACTTCGTCACGGGCCAGAGCCTGTACCGTGCAGACCCGCGAGCCGGAAGCGACGAGGGCACCGCCGGATCCGTCAACGCCACCGCCGAGGTCATCGTCGCCGCCGGCGCCTTCAACACCCCGCAGCTGCTCAAGCTCAGCGGCGTCGGCCCCAAGGACGAGCTTGCCTCTTTCGACATCCCCGTCGTCGTCGATCTGCCTGGCGTCGGCACCAACCTGCAGGACCGCTACGAGACCACCGTCATAGGCGAGACGCCCACCGACTTCCAGATCACCGAGGACTGCACCTTCATCCGCGACGGCACCGCCAACGATCCCTGCCTGAAGAAGTGGGAGGAGGGCACCGCTAGCGGCAGCTCGCCGGGCATCTACGGGTCCAACGGTATCTCCCTGGGCGTTGTCAAGAAGTCCACCGTTGCGGAGGGGGACCCCGACCTCTTTATCGCCGGCGCGCCTGTGGCCTTCCCTGGGTACTACCCCGGGTACTCCGCGGACGGCACCAAGGACGCGCGCCACTGGTCGTGGATCACGCTCAAGGCACACAGCCGCAACCGCGCGGGCACCGTGAAGCTGCGTTCGGCGAACCCCAGAGACATGCCGCAGATCGACTTCAACTCCTTCCAGAACGAAGCGGACGGCGCCAAAGACATCCAGGCCGTCGTGGAGGGCATGAAGCTTTCCCGCAAGATGTTCGAAAGCGTGGTGCCACTGACCGGGGGTTTCACCGAGGTCTGGCCCGGGCCCAACGTGACGGACGCGGACCTGCCTGAGTTCATCAGGAACGAGGCATGGGGACACCACGCCAGCTGCACCTGTCCGATTGGAACCGACGACGACTCCATGGCGGTGCTGGACTCCAAGTTCAAGGTGAGGGGCGTGGACGGGTTGCGGGTGGTGGACGCGTCCGTGTTCCCCAAGATCCCTGGTTTCTACATTGCCATCCCGGTGTACATGGTGAGCGAGAAGGCGGCGGATGTAATTCTGGGGGTGTAAGGATATGAGTGTGTATGTGTGTGTGTGCGCGCAAGGCGTCTAGTGCGGTGATACCAGTCTGAGTGACACGACGATGATGGAGTCACCTTGTCAGCAGCTTTACATTCTGCCGACGGGTCAACTGCTCCAATGAGATCAGGGGTTGGAATACCCCATGCACCAAGAAAACTTTACTTTGTAGCATAATGTTATTTCTGGAGTACTTCTCCAATGTCTTGTCAGGGGAAGGTCGATGCGGTGTTGCTTGAGTTTCATCCGTATTCAGTCCTTCAGTTCACTTCGTGTGCTGCTGTATTACAGTTATTCCTGATTAAGTGTACCGACCGTGTACCCTCTCCCATACGTCTTGTAACGTGAGTGGTTCGTCTCACACGTTCCGTGTGATACGCTGGCGCTGCGACGTTGGTGAGGGCGGGCGGTGCGGGGAGGGAAGATGAGGCATCGAACGCGGCGGAAGATAAGCGCCCCCAGAACAGCGGACCCCCAAGGGATCAATAAGCGGGAAAAGGTCAATGTGTTAAAAGGGTTCTGTGGTTTTGTGATAGCTACGGCGAGGCGTCTTCCCCGTCCGAGGCGTCTGTCTCACTCCTTTATATGATGCCGATCAGTGGATCCTTCAAGATCGATCACTTCCCGCTGGGAACCGCTGTTTCTGGGCGCGGTACGGGCAGAACGGGAGACGGGCGCAAGAAGGCAGAGATGGAACAAAGGGCAATCGTTGACTGATCCTTTGGGGATGGATACCCGCGAAGGACGATGGCACGGGACGGCTGGGCTCCGCTGAAGGAATTCCGCCAAGGCGGGGACCAGACAGTTGGCGAATTCAAATTGCCGGGACGCACGAGATCCGAATGTTCAAAGCGCATCGCCCGAGACGATGGGAAGACGGGAATGCCTACGGGGATGAGCCACGCAGAGGCGCAACTGGTGAGATTGGGCTCGACGGCTTCAGTGAAGAAAGCAGTTAGACGAAGAGGCAAAAAAGCCGAAGACACTGGGGGAGAGGGGGAGAGGAGGAAAGAATAGGGGCAGGGGCCATTTCCCACGTGGCTAATCGATAGCGGAGCAGGGTTTGTAGGGAAAACGAAATTGGATTTCTCAGCTGGATGCGAGAGACCGGACCTAGCATACCAAAATTCCATGGGTACGGGGGCAGCAGTGCCGGATGGCGAACGATAACTCGGCAGTGGCCATTAGAGCAAACGCCAAAAAGCCTTTGCATCTGGGTGTTTCCAGAATCCGACTGGCCAGACCGAGAGACAGTAGCCCGCACGTAAGGGCAAACAGCTGCATGCAATATGCATTAGACAACGCCGGAAGCATGCAGGCTGCACGCCCCCGGCAGCCTTCTCTCTGTCTCTTGCTGCTGCTGCTCTCTGCCACTTCGTACCGCGCTTCGTACTGAATCATCCAATCGGGTCACTGTTACTGGCTGGACTTGGATACCGAGGCATTCGTACGAAGAAAAGATGGTTTAGACGCGTGGACCCGGCCCGGCCGAAGTCTAATATCGGCGCTATTTGCTCAGGCGAAGTAGCACTTGGGCTCGTCCCAACTCCTGAGAGGCTACGGAGATAAAGAGACAACTGAAGCCAGACCGGACGAGATGGGGCACGGGCGGACGGGCAAAGTACAGAGTATTTGGGATGGCATAGCGTTGGCGCGGGATCCGTTGGTGTGGTACCCCGAGGCTCCGATAGGACACAGGAGGCGTTCGGGGAGACCTCCACGACCCTATCCGTGCTGGACTTGAGGCTTTTCGTGGCTTTGCGACTGTGCTTGTTGCTTGCTTGTCTCTCTGGAAATTTGTATGTCATTCAACTGTACTGTTTGGCTGCCATTCACCATCTCCTCTTCCCCCTCACCCACTACCCAGCGTTACGGTACCAATCTTGCCCCCCAATCTTCCCCTCCACCATCTGGTTTTCATCGTCCGCCGAGACCCCGCGGCGGCTCATCCAGCCCGGTCTGTTCCCTTCCTTCGAGTGTGTTGGTGGGAATTGCAAATGCTGCGGCGCCAGGGGTGCAACATCTACGGCCGCTACGGCCATCAGTAGCTCCAAGCACCAGACCAACCAACAGCACGAACAGCTCCATCATGAGCCTTCTCCAGATGAACTTTGGCGTTGTTGGCATCCTGGCCGGCCTGGACCAGCGAACCATGAACTGAAATGAGCACGCAACGCGAGACCTGGGCTCTAACCGAGCACATACAAACTCACATAATGGTGGAGTCGGATTGCCCATTCTCTAGCAGAATGTGGCATCGCGAACGGGAAATCCTGACGATACACAGAGCGCCGCAGGGAACATCGATGTCTTGGATGGACCGGCCAAGCTCCCCTCCACTCTCCCGTTCTCCCGTTTGAAGCCCGCTCGCCCGCCCGCCCGCTCACCGTGAACCACTGCCATCCACGCAGTCATCACATCCTTGAGGGGACACAGACACCCATATCACACAGATAGATACAGGTACAGGCACGGGTAAGACAGAGATATTCGAAAGAACTCCCGTCCAGGGAAAACAAGTTGTGGGCCACTGATTACTACTGCGGTAGCATTCGCGTCGATCAAGACGCACGGTTAACCACATCCCCCTCCACGACCCTTTGCCAGTTCCTCCCCCGCGCCTATTGGAACGGGGCATGTCGTAGCTATTCCCCGCCGTCCAGGGTCGGAGACGCGATGGAAAGCAGCTAAAATTCTGCCACGGCGTCGAATGCCTGCCTGGCCCCCTGACGGACACCCAGGTACGGCCAACATCGTCAACGTCAGCTGGAGCTCGTCTCTGCAAGACTATCGCGCCAATGCATGGATGACGGGCAACGCTGTGTGATCGCGGAGCTGAGCTAACAAGGGTGACACGAGTGATTTGATAGCTAACACATGCAGCTAAGAAATCTGAAAAGCTGCTAGCTGCTGCCCAGACGCCCAGATATGCCATCACGAACGTTCGGTCCCGCTATTCGTCGCAGGAATTTTTTTTTCTATCTGTCTGGTGCAAAAGTCTCCAACGACCCGCGCTCTAGTTGGTCTAGACTACCGCGACTGACTAGGAAACTGATCTGATATTACCAGCCTTGAGGGCCCAGATGACACCAGATGACACCAGAATTCATGTACCGAGAAAACGAACAGACCCCCCTGCAGCCTGATGCGCAAGACGGCCGCGCGCACAGAGCTCGCCGTTCTCTGATTCATGTCAGTGCCCGTCCAGCGTTGCAGTCAACCACAGCGAGATCTCCCGTGGATGAGAAGCAAAAATATTGCTGTCAGATGTCTTGGCTCTGCTTCTTTCGGTGCTGCTGCCGAACATCAGCCTTTGGGACGGCGATTACATGACGTCGCCAACTCTCACTGCCGAAGAGTCTCTATCGATGCGCCCCTCGCCCCCCTACTCCTCCTCAGTTCACCAGCACAAAGGACAATGGCCGATGGAGGGGCGGCCTGATCGGCATCCGCCGACGGTGGCCCGCAATCCTGCCCCGGAAAGATGCGCAAACTCAGATCGGTCACTTCTCAGAATGCGAGACATCCGAAGCGACTCAAGCGAGGAACAGCAAAAAAAAAGAAAGAAAAATGACAAGCAAAAAATAAGCAAGCAGAATCGGCTGTCAGGTCTCGCTGCCGCGTGTGACTGGGTCCAATGGAGCCTTCAGGAGAACATTCGAACCCGCAAGATGGGGCTGAGAACGGAGCGCAGACAGCCAGCCGGGGGGGCAGAGAGACATGAGCAACCCGGAATCTGAGCCAAGACTCTCCCTCACGTGGCCGAGACCGTTCTCAGCTCTCCCCGCCACCAGCGCTAATGAGACATGGACAAGTAACAAACGCTGCAGCCATTGGGGCCACAGAATGCTCTCTGCTTTTCTTCGGAACGAGTTTGTCATACTTGGGAGGCTGCTCCCCCTCCTCCCATCTCTCTCTCTCTCTCTCTCTCTCTCTCTTCCGCCTGGTTCCCGTGTCAAACTTCCCAAGCAGAGAAAGTCCTCCGTTTTCCCCTGGATAGTTCAGGCCACCCAACCATGTCCCGTTACCCCCATATCCAAGGGCCCAAACGCTGGGCCCCGGTGCCAACTAGTGGTGGCATATGTCAGTCTACCTGTCTTTGCGCAGCCGCCTCTGCCTCTTGTCTCGTCTGGACCTAGTCAGGCTGGCTGGCTTGCTGTCTGAATTTCCGGTCCTTTGTGTCAAAGCGGCCACCCTAGCGCAGGTCGTCTCTGGGGTTAACACGTCTAGCGTTGACTTAGTCCTTGGAACTTCCCTTGTACCTGGCACTACGGCTTTGCCATCCTATCTAATGTAGGCTAACAGACGCCTGTGTTTGTCCCTCTTAGGTGCAATCGCGATCCAGGTCCTCGAGCCGGGACAATGCCTGCTCTTCCCAATGAGCCCCATTTGGCGTGGGCGGTGGCTTGCCGCTTGAGTCTTGTCTCTATCGACGGCCGCCGACTAGACCTCGACCTGTCCGAGAGCTCCTTGCGAAGGAGGGTCTCTGTCTCTGCCTTTGCGTTGCCCAGCTGGGGGGGTCGATCCAGCTGCGAGAACCACGGCTGCAACACGAACAGATAAACAGCCCCCGATTCCCACGCTGCCTCTTGATCCGTTAGATCTGGTTTTTGTTGCATTCATTCACCTGCCTTTCACCTCTGTCAGCTTACTCCCGCCATTTGGCGTTTCTGTAGACATCTAACTCCTTTGACTACCCCGTCTACCAGCTGACCGAAGAACGGCCCGGCCCCTTACAGCTTACATCCTCTCCCCTCCTTTCGCGCCTGAAGACACCCCTTCATGTCTGTTCAGCCGAGGGCGGCTCATCCTACTAGAAGAGGTACCATGACCGCCGCGATGTATGGGAAACCGAAGCCCAAGGAGTCCGTCCTGGACCTCTGCACGCGAGCGACCCTGCTGGGCAACAACATCTCAGTCCGCATGCTCGAGTTCCTCACCCACGTCAAGCATCAACCTCACGGCTTCCGCGACCTCGCCAATGACTTCCTCGACATCTGCCGCATACTATGGTCCATCGAGGCCGGCCTTTCGGAGGCGTCCCGGGTCCACCAGGAGTTCCCCGCCGACATGATCAAGGAGCTCGACACCAAGTTCCGCCAGACCAACAGCGACTTCCAGGTCCTCGACCACATGATGTTTGAGTTCCTCGAGTACGAGAAGAAGGGTGCCATGGGCAAGATCCAGCGCGGCTGGCGCATGATGTTCGCCGACAAGGAGATCTTCAGGATGAGGGAGTCGATACGCAAGGCCAGGGACGCGTTGAGGATGAGCGCGCTTGTCTTCCAGTGGTCTCTCGGAAACTCCAAGACGGACGAGGCTGTTGGGAATGGCTATGCTGGCCTCGCCGCTGCTCTCGATCGCATCAGCCAGTCTCACTCGACCGTCCGGATCGCCAAATCCAAGTCGTTTGAGGTCCAACATACTCCGCCGGACCACTCTGACGAGACTTCGCCTCCCCTGCCTCCTCTGCCCGCTCTCCCCTCTCAAGCACCCCACCTCCCTCCCCCTTCTCTCGTCGAGAAGATGTCAGCAGATTTTGTCATGCCAGAGACCAGGTTATCACCGGACCCGCGTCGTCGCACATCCATCTCCAACAGGAGTCATCACAGCGCGTCGGACCACGGCGCCTCAACGAGGATCCCCGACAGGAGGATAGGTCGCGATGACATTACCATCTCAGAGCACGGTCACTACGACCTTCAATCCCCAGTCTCACTACACAACCTCCAATCACCGCCTTCACTGCACGGATCTGGTGTGCATTCCACAAGAATCAACATGGACAGGAGGTCAAACCGGGATGATCTTACCATCTCCGATACCTACGACGCCCCCAGCCGTATCTCAGACAGGAGACCTCTCCGCGACTCTGATAACACACTTTCCCCGTCCTCATCGGGCACTGAGACTCTCATCGGCGAGTTACAAAACATCGCCGACAGCATCCCGGCCAAGGTTGTTCGCCTCAAGGCAGACCCCATGACGATGCCGCGCTGGACACCGCGCCACAACGCCAACGGCAACCCAGCGCTTAAGACCTCTCTCATTTCTGCCGTCCAGGGCAAGAACCACAAGCTCGTCGAGCAACTTCTTGACCGCGGCGTATCACCAGACACGGGCGCCGAGAACCATGTTCTCGTCGACTCAGTTCTTTGCCAGGACCACGAGAGCGTGCGTCTCCTGCTGCTCTTCGGCGCTGACCCCAACTCTCCTGACAAGGACGGCATTACGCCTCTCTTTGCTGCAGTTGAGATGAACGCTGTTGAGATGGCCAAGATGCTTCTCAAGTACGGTGCTGACCCCAACCTCTCTGCTGGCTCATCGCAAGAGTCTCCTTTGGCCATCTCCGTCATTGACGGCAAGATTGACTTCGTCCACCTCCTCCTCACATACGGTGGTGACCCGAACCACATCATGGCCAACGGCAACACCGTCCTCATCTGCTCGATGAACAAGAGCACGCCAAAGAAGCTGGTCGACCTCATGCTTGACTACGGCTCGGATCCCAACGTCAAGAACAGGGAAGGCAAGACTGCCCTGTTCGAGGCCATCCAGTCCGCCAGAGTCGATCTCCTCACTGCGCTCCTGGACCACGGTGCCAACCCCAACTTGCCCGGCCCCAAGCACATGCTTTGGCCAGCGACCTACCAGGCACCATGCCTCAAGGTTCTCCTTGCCCGCGGCGCCGACAACAAGAAAACGCCAGGCAACATGGAGCTCGCTGTCAGCATCAACAACATCGAGTCAGTCCGCGTCCTCCTGGCTGCTGGCGTCTCCCCCAACCTCAAGAAGGATGGCATCTACACGCCGCTGTGCACGTCCATCCGTGACAACCGCGCCGACATCTTCGAGCTCCTCCTCGAGAGCGGCGCGGATCCCAACCTCAACTCCGCCGAGTACCCCGCCTTCAAGTGCGTCACTCACTTCCGCACCCACTTCCTCCCCCGCCTCGTCGCCGCCGGCAACGACCTGCACAACCCCAAGGGCATCATCGAGATGGCCGTCCGCGTCAATAACATGGAGGCGCTCATGTGGCTCCTCGACCAGGGTGTCAGCCCCAACGACAAGGGCGACGACGGCAACACGCCCATCACCACCGCCATCCGCGAGAGCCGCATGGAGATGCTCGACGAGCTCCTCGCCCACGGCGCCGACCCCAACGTGCGCGGCTGCGACTGGCCCATCGTCATGTCCGTCAAGCGCCCGGACGTCCTCAAGAAGCTTCTCCCCGCGGTCCCCGACCCGCGCTCCTTCAAGGGCCTCATGGAGCGCGCCGTCGTCGCCAACCAGCTCGACAGCGTCAAGCTGCTGCTCAAGGCCGGCGTCTCCGTCGAGGACAAGAACGGCGGCGTCTTCTCCCCGCTGACCAGCGCCATCCGCGAGGACAACAAGGAGATGACCAGCTTCCTGATCCACGAGGCCGGCGCCGACATCAACGCGCCCGGTGAGCACTTGCCCATCGTCAAGGCCGTCCGCCGCTGCCGCGGCGACGACACCGACATCCTCGAGATGCTCCTGCGCAACGGCGCGGATGCGAACAAGATGTACCGCGGCTGGAACGCCATCATGCAGGCCGTCGAGAACGGCGACGCCAAGATCCTCAAGATCCTTGTGGAGGCTTGCGGTGTCGACCTCGAGGCCAGGGATGAGGCCGGCCGCACGGTCATGGAGATCGCTGCCGGTCGCGGCTGGGAGGAGTCTGTTGGCATCATCCTCTGGGATGGCAAGAACAAGGCTTAAGCAGCACGTTTCGCTCAAGCACGATTGCACCACCCTTTTCTCTTAATGTGTAAACTGAACCGACATGGTGCTGACGGCAATACCACTTAATTCCTTTTGTTATGTGTACGAAATACGGAGAACGGGATGGGCAACTCAAGTTTTTCCGTGTACATGGAAGGGGGCTATGATATCAGACTGCTTTTCCTGTTTGTACTGCGATTGGATATCACTCTTCGTGTTTTTCTTCGTTTCAACACTACCCCCTTAGACTTAACCCACCTTACTCTCTCAATTGATGCTTACTTCATTATTCACATCATCTGACAACGTTCGCTTTGTACGCGCAATATTTCTACGTGAATTGACTAGTAAGATGGTATATCTGCTATTTCCTTGATGTATCAGTGAGGTCATGGGCAGCCTTGTTGTTTCCATTCGTACGTCCACTTATTTCGCCCAATCACCCCAAAAATACCCTTTTACACGATCTTAGATGTTGACTTTGGAGACCTCCTTTTTCTGTCCTGAAGCGACCATTTGTTAACGCTGGAGTAATATACTCTACCTGCCTTACTTTCCTCGTCGATGCTGTCGTCGTCGTTATCACTAATATCGTCACATTTTTGTCTTTAAGATTGATTATCGTCACTGTTATTCCCGGACAATGGACAGGATGCCGACAACTCGATTCCCGACCACTTCCTCACCGATATCAAATCCAGGACGTGTCGCGCTGGCGGTGCTCAGATTGCTGCTTCCGGCTGGGCAATCGGAGGTGAAGAGGGCTACCGTGGCCGCTTCGATGCAACCCTTTCTAACTATCGTACCACTCGCAAGTACACTGCGGACTTCATACTTCTCCCCCACGACATTTGGGGCTCTCAGGGCGGCTCGTCTGCTGACTTTCCCTTCCCGGGAGAAAACGGGGATTGGTCTGGAATGGAAGCCTTCATCCGCCGTCTCATCTCTGACGTGAGAGCCAACAACATGCTCGATGGTCTGGTGATTGATCTCTGGAACGAACCTGATCTCGAAGGCTTTTGGAATCGTCCCTGGTCTCAATATGTGGAGTATTATGTTCGAGCTTCTCAGTTACTAAGGTCAGTTTAAACCTACATCCTAAGCGTTCTTTGTCAATTGACTTGCGCGAAACAGGAATGAGATGCCCGAAGCCAAAATCAGCGGACCATCGTCAGCTCATTCGCCAACCCAAGACAGCGCCAACTGGAGAGCTTGGATGCAAGCTGTTGCTCAAGGCAACGTGGCCCCGGACATCTATTCATGGCATCAGATCGGGGCGTGGGAGCGAGAACCCGATACAACTGTGCCTGCCCTTCGCGCTCTCCTAGCCGAGTATGGGCTCCCGGAGAGGCCAATAGACGTCAACGAGTACGCCTGGCCGGATGAACAAAACCCTGCTAACTCGGCCTACTACCTTGCACAATTGGAGCGCCACAACATCCGCGGGCTGCGCGCCAACTGGGAGGGCGGCGAGAATCTACACAACTACCTGGGCAACCTGGTTGCGAAGAATGATCAGGGGTATTATCCCAACGGAGAATGGCAGCTTTACAAGTACTACGCAAACATGGTTGGAGAGCGGGTGGTGACAGCCGCGTCCTCCGACCTAAAGTTTGATGCTTTCGCCGTTTCATCGAACGGGTACTTGAAGATCCTCGCTAGTACCAGAACTATTCAAAACCGCTATGATATCGTTGTCAGGGGCTTAGCTGAAATTGGACTCCCTGCGCAGGGTAACTTGGAAGTCCACAGGTATCAGTTTGACTGGGGCGGTGCCCAAGGACTTGTTTACGATGCCCTTGACCTCGGCTCATTCACGTACAGCTACTCTGATGGCGAGGTGAGTTTTGACTCTTACGAGCAGATAATAGCTTTTCGATGCTAACATGTTTCTAATAGCTTACCATTCCACACGACCCACCAAATGCTGCAACGGCATTTGCGTATGAGATCAAGCTCACCTAAAGCTTGGTATATCGTCTCAAGAACAGAATTGAAATGGCACATATGCCAGGCTTTCACATAGTTTTCCCTTCTAGCTTTATACTTCGGTACAGCCGGTTACCGCCTGCGATCACACCTTGTAAATATGTAGTTGCACTCGTTCGTTAAAGAGAATCAAATGTATTGTGTGCCTAGCTACGAAGGATAAGAATAATTGGGAACTCGTTACATCTTGCAATCTTGAAGACGTTCAGAAGTAATCGTGCAAGCAAGAACCCCAAGGCTAAGCCAAGTATGGCGATGATGAGTTTCACAAAGACGAGGACTAGCGTTTGCAATCTGTGTAGCATCGAATACAGACTAGCCGCTCGTGTCCGGCAAACCAAAGCGCTCGTCGACCTGCGAGTTGCTGAGAGTCACGTTTGAGTCAAGCGCGAAGACCTCCTGGTCTAAAAAGTCGCGAACGCCATCTTCCCACTTAGTCTTCTGGGCGAAGAAGTTGATGAGCTTCCTGGACTTATCGATCCCGTCACGGGCACCAATGACGTTGTTGAAAGTGTTGAGGTCCTTCGGCACCCGCTTCAGCTTCGATCCGTCGTAGTGAGAATGACGGTCCGACTGGTTTGCATATGTGTGGAATGTGATTACCGGCCCGAGCTTTGCGTACTTTCCGGGCTTGAATCGGCGATACCCTGTGATGAGTCGTTAGTTATTGGTCTGAAGGACGTAGCCACAGCTGAAGTATTTCTGATAGCAATCGCATTGATGCTGACAAGCGTACCTTCTTCATCATTTGCGTCCAGATCCTCTGGGTTCTTGAGCCTTCTCAGCGTGTGCCCAAGTGCATATGAGTCCTGGATCATGTGAAGGCAGTTTCCGAGGGCTCGCTTGGGAATATCGGCATGTTGATAGGACGGATTTGTGCCCAGAAACAGTTTCTTTATGCTCATGTCATCCGAGGGAATCGAGCTGGCACTAAATCGATCGGGAAACCTCGTGCCAAGCCTGTCGGCTGCCGTCACATCCTGGCCTATGGCAAGTTTGTACATGATCTCCAGCCAGTCAATCATGTTCTTCTTGGTGACATTAGGGTCTTCATTGGCCTGCGAACTCATGGCGTGAAGGAACTGAAGGTCACCAAAGTGACTCCGCTTCGTGAGTCCAGATTCCTCGCCGGTCAAGAACTCCCCAAGAAAGTCCGTGGCGGCGCTCATCTGGTTGTTCTTTTCCTTCGAGTCGACGAACAAAAGGCAAGTTGGGTCGTCGCTCCAGATGAGCCCTCGCATGTATTCCCATTGGTCCGCGTTGAGACTTTTATACTCAGTTCTCTCGGGGAAAGGGTGCTTGGATCCGATGAAAGCAGCGATGGCCATGTCCTCGTGCATCGACTCCTTGAATCCTTCGACGCCGATCTCATAGCTCAAATGCAAGTCTTTCCCATTCTCGATCACCATGTCGGTGTTACTGAGTTGAGAATATAAATCCGTGGATGAAACGCCCTGCAGCACAAGGCACCACGCAGCGGGCAGTATGGAACGCATCATGAAGTTGTAGGAATCTGGATTTTTTGCTTGATGAGGCATGGGCGCACGACTTTGCACCAGCAGCCGCGTCTTAAGTATGTCGCCAGGGCTGTGGTAGGCATCCCGATTTTCAATATTAAGAATTGAAAATCGGCCTGGATAACATTTAAAAAAAGCCACAGAAGGCTACGAGGATGTATTCTGATACGACACTCCACCCTGTTTAGGGTATGCGGCGTATAGAAAGTTTAGGGCTATGTATGGCGCCCGCATAGGAGGCTTTTTATTTTACTACGAATCTGCGCAATGGTGTAATTTGAGTGCTGACTATTGGATTTTAAGATGGGTATATTAGGAGCAAGGCAGGAAATTGTTTTGACGGTCGAGGTACACGACGCGCATTCGTCGACCGTCATTGGGTGAACGGTACATGCGGCGTCGCAAGCAGGCGAAGCCGGTAATATCGCCTGTGTTCGTCCCTTTAAGGCATGAGACCAAGCCACAGCCCAATGGTTTGGGTTCCACGTGCAACTCCAAAGAAGCCTTCGGCAAAAGGTTACATTGCCAAACTTTCCCCCGGCTCGAAAACTAAGTTGAATGGACACTGTGTATCTGTGGCTATTTCCTCACAGCTCGCTTACCAGAGTTTGATATTGCCGCCTTGGAGCTGTCCCAACGATGACAACACGGCTTGCCATGGCCTTGAGACTGAAGCAAACGTACGTTTCTGCTCTGTGATAATCGACTATAGGGGAAATTCTTGAAGATCAGATGAGAAATAACTCGAATCAATGTCCGCAGCAGTACTTCGCATTATCATCATCGTTTTCAGACACCCAACAGCCCATAGTCACCCGTTTCACCGACGCTGCGCAAATCTAAAAGAGTTGGGGCAAAGGAGAATGACTAGACATCAAATATAAAGGCCTTTATTGTTCTCTGATATTTTGGAGTTGTGAAAACCGATTATCTTAAACACCTTCCATCCGCGTCTGGGAACGGGGTCAGCAGATTAGAAGGAATGCAGGCTCTACCATGTCCCGAAATCCCCTTCATATACCCCATGGGTTAGCCATAGAGGTTACGCTCCCTCCACATGTTTCCCTGTCAGAGTCATACGGCAGTCAACAAGGTGCGCCTCCAGGCGGCAAACTGCGAAGAAAAAAAGTTAGAAGGGAAGAAAGAGGCTACCATGTCCCGACGAGCCCTGGAAATATGCTTACTTCCTGTCTTATCTTAGTAGTGAACAGTTGAAATTCGCTCCAACCGGCAGTTAAAGGGCACCTGTCCAATGGCCTCGGAGTTCTGGCGTTGGTTGACAAAGCTCTAGGAGCTCCTACCTTTGAAACGTGTAGCTCATTCGCTAATTACAAGAGTCTGTGTGAGGCTTTTACTCACAATCGAACCTGCGGGGCGGAATAAGATGTACTTTTTTTATCGAATAATCCATCTCAACCGCTGTAGCGTCGAACAGCGAACGGCTTGAACGGGAATGTCACAGAAATATGACGAGGGATATGGGATTGCCGCTTGCCCAATTCGATTCGGATATTACGGCACGTTGAATATGTGCACTGCTGAGGTGAGACTGATGGTATCTCCTTATTCAAAGACGCTGGTAAGATTGGGTAAAGGCTGTTGGTTCCGAAATAAGCACTTGAATCTGACATGATCCGTTGGTATCGGACATGGCGCCCGACTCCGAAAGATGGATCACTCAGAACAGCGAGTTGACAGGGGTTGATCCCAAATCATTCAATGCGATTCGTTCTACCGCAGAAAAAATCCCCTTCCCAGGTTATCGGATCTTGAGTCGGCGGTTCTGCGCATGCGCCCTGGACCTGGTTGCCCTTACGACAAGGGAGCCTTGATGTGTCAATTCCTGTGACGTTGTCTGAATTTTGAATGATCCTAAAACGAGTCTAGAGTCAGTATAATGACAAGATAATTCCTTATCAATCGTTGAATAGAAGACGACCGACGCATCAAGAAAGTTCATCCTTCGCAGATCTACCGCTTTATTCTTAGTTTGTGGTTGCTGTATCGCATGATGATTTGCATGTGAATAACCTCGCGGCGATCGACGTCATCCCGTCATCCTGCAGGAGGCGATAAGGCGGGGATCTGGAGGGTTTAAAGGAACCTAATCCAAACCTCAACAAACACAACTCTCGTTCATCCCAAACTTGGCACACTTTTATTGTAATCCGACGTTGTAATATCGCGAATGCCAGAAACATGAGCGGGTCGCATCAATCCAACGTCGCCGCGTGCGATTCGCAAGCGGAGCACCCGAGCATCCCCCTCGTCGGTCTGGACGGTCTCAGAAGCGCGCAACCGCAAACAGCGCAGGATACGGGCAAAGCGCTAGTCGACGCATTCAAGACTTTCGGCTTCGCGTATGTCAGAGATCATGGGCTGCCACAGGAGACCGTGGACGCCGCGTTCCAATGGGTTTGTCTCTCACGACTCATGTCTGTGCATAAAATCACAACTCACAATTCCATCCAGAGCGCCAAGTTCTTCTCGTTGCCCCAGGCAGAGAAGGAAAAAGCACCGCATCCCCCAGAGGGATGGTGGCACCGGGGCTACTCGGGCATAGGCCGAGAAAAGGTCACGCAAATGGTGTTTGACGCCGACGAAATCAGCGAGCGTCGCAAGATCCCCGACTTTAAGGAATCATACGAGATTGGCCGCGAAGATGATGATCATCTCCCCAACATTTGGATTCCCGACGAGTCGCTACCTGGCTTTCGGGCGTTCTTCAACAGCTTCTACGAGGACTGCTACCAGCTCGAACTCCACCTGCTCCGGGGAATGGCGCTGGGAATGGGATTAGACGAGGCCTTCTTCCAGGGGTACCACGTGAACAAGGACAACCAGATTCGGCTCCTCCATTACCCACCGGCCGAGGAAAAGTTGCTTCGCGCGGGAAAGGTTGAGCGGTTGGGTGCGCACACTGATTTTGGGTCCATGACATTGCTCTTCCAGGACGAGGTTGGAGGGCTGGAGGTAGAAGATCCTAACGAAGCGGGACGTTTCGTCCCAGTGCCGTACATACCTGGGACGATCGTCGTCAACATTGGCGACTTCATGCAGCGGTGGAGCAACGACACGCTCAGGTCGACGATGCATCGTGTCCGGGCGCCGCCGCTGGAAACGGATGTGAGCGGCAGTCGAGTCACACGGGCGCGTTATTCCATCCCGTACTTCATCGGCGCCGACTCAGAAAAGACTGTTGACTGTGTTCCTGGGTGTTTCGGGCCCGAGCGACCCAAGAAGTATGACCCGATCAACAGCCGGGAGTACATCGAGATGCGTCTGAATGCAACGTACTGAGAAAAGGCGGGAAAATTCCCACGTGTATTCCCTCCATGTGTTTTTCTTGGGCGGGCATAATGGAGTCCAGAACCCCATCCATCCATCAGAGAATCCCAAAAGAACACGTCTGGTTGGCGGTATCCTCATTGCCAAAGCTGCATGCCGTGGAGAACATACGCATGCCCCTCAACATGCCTGTTTGTGCGTGGCCAGAGTCCCGCTGAAGAATGCCGTAATGTCCACTTGAACGGCCCAACTCTCGTCGATCTCCGTCCCCTGTGCCCCTGGATTGGTAATGAGCGCCGAACATGGTAGTATTCAAATCTTTTGGTCAGCGGACTTGGCGCTCCATGACACGTCGAAAACCATGCCTGCGGGCCTCGGCCCCAGGTAACTGCGTTATATAAGCTGCGTAGTTCAAAAAAGAGACTTTTTAAGACTAATTAACAGGGTACTCATAGATAGTAGCTATACTACTACGAATCCTCCTATACCTAATACTATTATATCTTAGTTAATAAAGCTATCTACTATATTAAAGTTCCTAGAGTATTTAACTATACTGTATCTAATACTTAGTATAAAGTATTATTATTAATAGTAGTTAGTATAACTTTAAAGTTTTATTAAATTTAGTAAATTACTACTCTATATTATATAATACTAAGAAAAACTATATAAATACTTAAGAAGTATATTTAAATATTTTAGTAGTTATTTAAGTTATTTACTATTAAGATATTAATACTTCTTTTAAAGTTAAGGTAGTAGTTAAAGAAATCTAGCTAAAAACTAATATAATAGTAGAAATTTAAAATATAATTAAAGTTATTAATAATATTATTATATATATTAGTAGTATTATACTAGTTAAAACTAAAAACTATTAATATCTTAGTTATACTAAAAGTAGTATACATAATAGGGATAAAACTATAATATTATAATCCTTATTTAGCTTAGCTAGTTATAGCTACGTTAATCTTTTCTTTTAAAGTTCTCTACGACCTTAGGAGATAAAGCTAAATATAGGCAGGATATCTGTTAATACCTTGAAGCTTATTAGTAAAAAGAATCTCTTTCTAGAACACTAAAAACTAGGTAACAAAACCAAAACACGTCGAAAACCTGCAAAACCCCAAGCTGACACCACCGGCAGATAGGCCACCACCCACCGCCGAAAGGCGGCTGGGGATCCTGATGGTGGATGCGGTGAGCCAGGCGACCGAGGGGCTCGTTCAGAAGGCGAGGATGCGCACGACCGCGCGTTATCCGCTGTGGGGATGTCCTATGGTGGTTCCCTGATATAGGATGGACAGGGACCGGGGATCATTCTCGTGACCCGTGGGAACACGTTCCACACTCTTTCGTCCCGTCGAAGCCTTATTTTCTCCTTTTCTCCGCCTGGTAGCGAACGGCAGACCACGAAGCATAGCATCGCGACGGAACGACGACGGAGCATCATCGAAAATGTGCCCCGAACAGGACGAGGATCAAGCGACTGCGGCCGCTCAGCAGCAGCAGGACGCGGCGGCGGCTGCTGGTATCTTGCCCGCTGAGCATTGGGTGCAGGCGGCACGAGTCAGTCGACATGGCGGTCCGACCGCGTTCCCAAACTTGGTATCGGAGATGATTGACGGCGTGCTAGGAGGCTGCTAATGACGGCGACAACGACTCGGCGCTAGGCGACGACAACGCCAGCTCTACTGCGTCGATCACCTCTACCATTCTCGAGTACCGAAAGATTCACGGACGCACGTTTCACGGCGAAGTCGGAAATGCCCAGTACTGGTTAGATCCTCCGATTCGGGTTGAACGACTTATCAGGTCACTAACACTGGCCATAGGGGGAGCAACGACGAACAGCAGAATGAGTGCTGGGACATCAAGTGAGATGAAGGAGTGAGACTGAACCTGACAGGGGACTGACATGCGGCAGCCATCATCTTTTGACACTTTCTTGCGGCGATAAGCTTCACTTGGCGCCGATAGACAAGAGCAAGCTGACCAAAGCCCTCGATGTTGGGACTGGAACTGGTGAGCATACAAGGGTTCGACTTACATGAGACTAAAGCTGATTAACTGTTTGAACGCAGGTATCTGGGCTATGTAAGGATTCGGTAATCTGCGATGCCAGTTAATCTCTAACATTGCTCAGTGACTTCGCCGATGAGAACCCGGAATGCGAGGTCATCGGAACCGACATCTCGCCCATTCAACCAACATGGGTTCCTCCTAACTGCAAGTTGTGAGTGCGAGAGCCTTTCGTCTCATCGCATACCCACTAACACCAAAATAGCGAGATCGAGGATTGCACTCGCGAGTGGACTTTTGCTCCTGGTACCTTCGACTACATCCACATCCGTTTCCTCGTCGGAAGTATCGCGGATTGGCCAGAGCTGTTCAAGCAGGCCTACGCGGCTCTCAAGCCAGGTGGTTACCTCGAGAGTTTCGAAGTCTCTCCCGCTATCATGAGCGACGACGACACCGTCCCGGAGACTAGTGCGCTGGGTCAGTGGGGCAAGTTCTTCGAGGAGGGCGGCCGAAAGATGGGCAGGACCTTCCGCGTTCTCGACGAGAACCTTCAAAAGACTTCCATGGAGGGAGCTGGTTTCGAGAACATTACGGAGTGGAACAATAAGGTACGATATATCACTCTTTCGATCAAATGGCGGCACTGACGAGAGACCAACGAAGGCACCCATTGGCAACTGGCCTAAGGACCCAGTGAAGAGAGAAATTGGTGAATGGGCGCAGTTGACGCTTCTCTCCGATATTGAAGGCTATGTCCTCTTCATGGCTAACGTCATGTCAACTTGGAGCAGGGAGGAGATTCAAATCTACGCCGCTCAGCTCCGCCGCGAGATTAGGTCTGGTAAGCTGCATGGATACTACCGTCAGAGGTGTGTTTGGGGACGGAAGCCCCTCGATCCCACCCCGGCACCAGAGCAGTAGAGAACAATTTCAATTGCAGCTGTATCCATTAGCATCAGCAAGCCTGCAGTAATATCATAGTTCGGTCTTGAATTCAGACACGACACAGCCGTTCCTTACGATAGGTACTAGGTAGTCAACGTGAATGCAGGATTGTGCACGATGAGTCCTATTGAACCCGCAGAAAGGGGAGGTTTTGTGTTAATTAATAAACCCATTAATTAGTGTTCAATCGCAATTCATCGCAATGTGTGTCACTCCATATTACTAGTCAATAATATCCCTAAAGGTACCAAATACTTATTATTTGGTTAAGGAAGTGTCGGCAACGCCAGCCTATCGCAGCGTTAATCGAGCTGGGCGCGCCTTACGTGATCAGCGATTACATAAGGCGCCAGCCTCTGCGATCAACGCTGCGATCGCAGCTGCTACCTCTAACGTAGTTAACCTTATCTATATCACTACTAACGTAGTTAATATAATATGATATTTGCTACCTATAGTGCTTTACTAGCTAGCTAGTCCTATGAGACTAATACTAATTAGTAGTTAACTTTATAGTTACTACTATACGATATATTAATTAACTATAGATTAGTAAAGCTCTAGAAGAGGTAGTCTTATTAATATTCGTTTAGATCTATTCTACCTAGAAACGCTTAATTAATTAACCTATGCTACTAAGGAAGTTATAACTTTAAAAAAGATAGCTTATTTTACTTAAGCTACTCTAAACTTACCCTCTTCTAATCTCTAAGAAGAGTATATTAATACTAATATTACTAACGCTAATAGGATTAAGTAATATCTCCCTATAGTATTAATAATAATAGGATTATAAAGATAGCTTTTATAGCTTCTAATCTTATACTTAATAGAAGTAGTTATAATATAACTTAAAAAATAGTTTATTTCGCTTAGAACGTTTTTAGTAATTACTCCTACTTCTTACTTAAAAAGCGTCTATTATATACTTAACCCTTAATATTAATATTAACTTATTAACTTATAATTAATAGTAGAGTTAACTACTTACTTTACTCTTAACTACTTTATTTAGCTTCTTACCTCCTCATAAGTAGAGTTTTTACGCTATATAAATAGATAAGAGATTACTCTACTTTTAATAGTTTTTAACTACCTTCTTCTTCGCTAGGTTAATATTAATAGTAAATAGCTACTTTAAGCTTATTTAACAATAACTACCTACACGCGTAGTATATAGTATACCTTACTATAAGATTTTCTTATTTTTTAACTACTAAATACTAACTACTAACTACTAGCTATAAGAGAATTTTTTTACTATTTTTTACTCTTAATAACTTATGCTCTTTCTATAACGCTATTATATTATCCTCTCGTTCTTAAGATTTTACTACTCTATAGATAATATTACTTATTAAGCCTATCTACTCTCTTAGATCCTTCTTAACCTTATACTTCTATCTTTATCTATTATTAAGCTATATTAAGTTAAATAAAAGTAATAGAGTAGTAAATTATCTACTAGATGAATAAGCCTTAGTTACTATAATACTTAGTAAGCTTTTTATAACTATAGCGTAGTAATCCTCGCTTATAGTTTAACTTAGTACTTCGCTCTATTAAGAATATTAATACCTACCCTCTATACCTTTAATAACCTAGGTAACTTCTTAAATAACTATTATTAAACCTCTTTAACTATATTTAAATTATCTACTATAAGTCTTCTAGGAAACCCTCTAGGTAACCTTTTAGCTCCCCTAGCCCCTCTAGTACCTCTAGCTAATAACTACTTTATCTTTATCCTTATTAGAGTTTATAGTATAATTAACTATAGCGTTTAAGGTAAGCTTAGCGATATTAATATAAAATTAGATACTACTATTTAGGGATAAGTAGTTTTATACTTCTTATTTAATATAAAGTACTACTAACTTAATAACTTTATTAGTACTACTTTCTAGGGTTAAGCTTTTACTAATTTTAAAGATATACTAGAGTCTACTTTTAACTACTATAATAGGGCTACTATAAAGGAATTTAAGGACTTCTTTATCGCTAATAAGGTCTACGTTATATAAGATAGTAAATCTATTACTTCTAACGTTTATACTACTTTCTATAAAGACTTCTACTAGTAGACTAATAATAATATTAATAATAAAATAGCTAAGTTTCCCTCTCTTAAGAAAGCTATTAAGGATATTAACTTCTTTAATAATATTAAAGGTATTAAGCTAGAACTACTAGCTTCTTCTAGCTATACTCCCTCATATATAGCTCTATCTTTTAGGCTAGTCTAATATAGATTAGGCCCTTCTAAGGCTTGCTAATTAACTATCTTCACCCCTCTAAAAAGCCTTAATATTAGCTTTAATAGAAGTAATATACTTAACTTTACTACGTTTAATTAACTATTTCCTTATTAACTTATAGATCTTACGAAGTTATATAACAATAGTATGTAATTTAGAGGTGATATATATAATATCCTTAACTCTAAGCTTCTTATCTTTAAGGATTATTACGTTAAAGCTAGTATTAACTAGTTTTAAACCTTAAGTACTTTCTCTATTATACTTAAGGGTAAAGTATTTAACTACTACTATAATAAGCTTTATAGTAATAATATGCCTATTAACCTTATTAGATTAGTTACTAAAATTAAAGCTTACTTTAAAACTAAAGAGTTATATTAAGTATATCTCTCTAAGTAGTATAGTATTACCTTTAACTAAATAATCCTTAAGAACCTTAGTAAGACTAAGATAGAGTACTTTAAAATAGTCTTTAATAAACTTATTACTATCTAGTATACCCTCTCTACTATCTACTACTTTAATAATGCTTTCTATAACTAGGTCTTTAGTGCTTACTGAGGTATACTTAAATATAACTATGCTCTTATAAGCCTTACTAAGGACTATAAGAGCGTTACTAACTAGCTTTAATTATCTATTAGTATCATAATATAAAGCTAAGCTTATAAGTACTTTATAATAAATTTAGCTCCTATTAATAATTAATACTAGACTAATTATTAATATAATAGCTATAGCTATAACTCTTAATTTAGCTATTACCTATATGCACCTTATAGTTAATATTACCTTTAACCTATACTTCCTAAATCTAAGAAGAAATGCTATATTTATAGCAAAATAGGCTGCTAGTTAATAAAATACTTTATTAAAGATTACTATAAGGCTTTTAACTACTTTAAGTAAATATATATTAATAAGGATACTTCTACCCCTACTTTTAATTACTTTCTAATATAGTATAAAGGCGTTAAAAGTATTAATAACCTTCCTATTAATAGCTATAATAAGGATATATTAAACTACTTTAGCACTCTTAATATTAATAACTCTAACGCTAAAGATAGCTAGTATAGGTTAGATAGTTTAAATAATAAAAATTAATAATTTCTCACTCCTCGCTTTGCTAGTATTACTTTTAATAGCTTTAAAGTTACTAATATGTTAAGTAATAATGCTACTTTCTATGCTATTACTAAGTAGGATCTATATACTATAGTTAAGCCTAAAGAATATACTTTATAGTTCTCTCTTAAGGGAAGATATAAATTAATAATCTTCTAAAGTATCCTACCTAATACTAATACCTTAAAATATTTAATAATAAGCTAGCCTTAGGTTTTTATACTTTCATAATTAATGCTAAGCCTTAAAGTTAACGCTATAAGAGTAGCTATTATTAGATTTAGCTTTAGTAACCCTATCTACTCCTTAAGATCTATTAAAGTCCTTACGCTACTTAGTCCTATTACCTTTTATATTATACTAACGAACATACCCTTCCTATACTACCTCTATAATATAGATAAGATAGAAGTTATATTTAATAACCTTAATAACATTATAAAGCAGAGAAAACTTAAAGTTCTAGTTATCTATAAATAGGGGTATCCCTAGATACTTCTCTAATAGGAATAGTTAGTTACCTACTACTACCTTAGTAAGGTTAAACTTTAATAACTTTATCGCTATTTTAGCTACCTATTAGTTACTAGACTTTAATATATCCTTACTAAAGCTAGGTATAAGGTTAATAAGGGCCTTCTTACCTATCTAATTAAGGTCTGCTAGTATTATTAACTCTACGCTAGTTAACTTAAGAGGTTTAGATTTACTTTTTATAACGATTATAAGTTTAACTATAAGATCTTTATAGATATTATATATCTTAATAGTAATAAGCTAATGCTTTATGTCGTTAATAGTGCTACTAGCTTTAATATAGCTTAATTCCTTAAGGATCTATTAGCTTAATATACTTAAGATACCTTATATATATATTAGATTAATATCTACTAAAGCCCTCTTAACTTTATTACTATAGATACTAGTACTAACTTCTATAGCTATAAATTTAAATATACTACTTATACCTTAGTAATCACTATTAAAGAAGTCCCTATTAAGGCTTACTATAGTATTAGTAAGGTTAAATATTACTATACTACTCTACGCTATACTTATAATATTATCTATACTAAAGACCTTTCTATCCCTCATAAGTAAGCCTTATAGATAACTATTAAGACTATTAATAACACTACTAGGTCTAATAGTCTAATCCTAACCTTACTTATCTTTAACGCCTACCCTTAAGTAACTAAGGATTTAGCGCTATCTCTAGGTATTACTAAGCGTTAAGAAGCTATATAAAAGGCTACTAATAAACTTTGCTATATGCATGCTAAGCGCTAAGTCTTTAATGCCTTCACCCTCTATAATAGCCTAAGTATATTATTAATACTAGCCCTCCTACTATAATTAGATATTCTTATATAGCGTGAGAATAAGAGGTAGGCTAGCCTATATAAGCTTCTTTCTATTAATAGGGAGAACTATATACTTAACCTACCTTATAAGCTAAAGGTCTTCTAATTAACCTATATTAAACCCTTTTATAATAACTTAGATGAAGATAATATTAGCATTAACCTTCTACTAAATACCCCTAAAGTACTAGTAACGCTAACAAAAGAAGACTAAGAAGGATTACTAGCGCTAGTAATATTACTACTACGCTAATATAGCTAGCTTTATAAAGGAGAAGAACGCCTAAGACTACCTCTAGGTAAGCTACGTTAAAGCTTATAAAGATAAATCCCTATAGTAAAGATAGTTAATATCAACCCCACCCCTAGCGTTAACTTCATACTAGAGGTTAATAATATTAACACTACTACTATATTCTTTACTACTAATAAAGTCCTTTTAACTAATAAGGAACATACTAACCTCAACCTAGCTATATAGCTCTATAAGATAAGTAAAGTTAATATACCTAGCTACCCCTTTAAGCAATCTAATAAAGTTAAAGTTAAAAGACTTATTAATTAAAGCATCTTTAAAATAGTTATATATAACCCTATTAAGTATATAAACATCTATATCTTCTAATCGCAAATAGTTAATAAGATCAAAGGTAAGAACACTAACAAGCCTTATAAGAAGTCCTACTTTATTATCTAGGGATATACTAATAATAGTAAAGAAGTAATCTTAACGTAATCACTAATAATATAGCGTGTAAGCTAACGCTTTATCCTCACTATCGCACTATAGTTATTACTATCTAGTAAGATCTTCTAACTTCGTAATATAATATAAGTATATATCTAGTTAGTAACAAAGCTTAATAGAACAATCCTCGCACACTTACCTATCTAGATTTATAACTAATACCTAAAAGGTATTATTATAAAAGTTATTAAGCTACTCTATAGTATTACTAAGGCTAGCACCTACTAGTAAGCTATATATAGCTATTACTATAGAGAAGTTCTCTAGATAGTTACTTTAAGCTATAATCCCTACTTTCTAATCCCTTTAACTATTAACCCTAACTTTATAGTTATTAGTATATAAACTAACGATATTCTAAGCCTCATTAATACTAGTTTCTCAGCTTATAAGGATAAAGCTCTAACTAAAGCCTTATTTATAGCAAAAGCTAAGCAACAATTTACTATTAACTAACTATTAATATTTAATAGCAATATTATTAGCATTAATAAGTTAGGAACTATTATCCTCTACTAGAAGGGTTAAGGTAAGAAGCTTACCCTTATTAACGCTAACACTACCCCTAACGCTATTAAGAAGTAATACGTTAAATAACGCGCGTATAGAGCATATATTATATTAATCTACTAGCCTAAGGTATGTTATAATCTATTAACTACTACCTAGTATTAAGACCCCTCGCTTAATAACGTTAAAGCTCTTAACGTATAACTATAGTAGTAGATAGCCTTACTAGCATAAAAGTTAATATTTATACCTATTAACTTATTAACTACTAAACTCTTTATCTTTATCAACAGCTTATTCACTAATAACGCTAACTTAATATTATAGCTTAGCTTCGCTATTATTCTTATTAATAAGACCCCTTCTAATGAGAATAAGTTTATAATTAATAGCAATATTATCTACTTTAGCTTAATAAAGAGCAAGTAAGTTACTTAAAGTATACTAGCCTCTAAGGTTTATAATATAGTTACTAGCGTTAATATAGCCTACGCTATCTCTATAACCCTCTAAATAATTACTAAACAGCTTAGCCTACCTCTAATACCTACTATTATCTATACTAACTTATACTTACTATATAAGTACCTTATTAAGCTAGATACTATAAAGGAGAAGCGTTTAATAATTAATATTATAGCTTTATAGTAGTTATATAAGTGCTACAAGCTATATAAAATATAATAGATTAATAGTAATGATAACCTTACTAACGCCTTCACTAAAGCGAAGCCTAACTAATACTTTACATACTTCCTTAATATAAACTTAGTAATAATATAGATAGAGGGATAGGTTATATAAGCTTAAGTAGCGCTAATTACTAGCGCTAGCCTAAGGTAGGATTAAGCGGCAGTTATAGAGCAACTATCGCAGCAGGGGTTATAAGTAATTATCAGGTAATTGCTGCTTTTCGCGTTATATATCGTTTAATAACTTCTTTTCGAATTATACTATAGTTACTATTAACTACGTTAACGCTAGTAAAAAGAGAAAGTTACTAGTGTTAGCAACGCTAGCCTATCGCAGCGTTAATCGAGCTGGGCGCGCTTTACGTGATCAGCGATTACGTAAGGCGCTGACCTCCGCGATCAACGCCGCGATCGCGGCCGCCGCCTCTAACGCAGTTAACCTCATCCACATCACCACCAACGCAGTTAATATAATACGATATTTGCTGCCCACAGTGCCCTACCAGCTAGCTGGTCCTGTGAGACCAACAGGAAGGTAATATTCTCATATTTTGACACCGTCTGCGTCCATAGACCTCCATGCTTATTTGCTCAAGAGCGGAGAAGCTTATCGTCTTGGAAAGACTTGCTGTTTAGCTTGATCTGTGGTTCTAACAGTTGCTCTTCAGATATGACTTGATCACATGCAGCATGACTTTGAAGGAGTTGCCGGATCTTGAACCCCTTGCGGCAGCACTTCCGAAGCTGCTAGCACCAGGTGGCAGGTGAGACCAGAGCGCTTCTCATAGTTAGTTCCATAGCTGATTTCACAAGGATTGTGATTGTCAACTTACATCCCGCTTTCTCGAAGCCTGCTGGTCATCGTGCCATGGAGGTTCTAGAGAATGAGAAGACCGGCAAACAAGAATTCCATAGGCACATCAAAGTCTCTAAGTATCTTAACGTCGCACCGGTCAAGAGCGAGGCGCTGAGGGGACAACCCTATCCGTTGGTATGTGTCTCCGACTCACTCCATGCCGCCAAACCTAACAGACTAGAACTTGTATCATCGACCGTTTTGGTCTCTGTTGAACCCATTCTTTCGAAATGGACTTCTAATGGACGCCATGAGAGAGCCTGGTTTCACGGGATCAGATGACCCGTCTCAACTGCAATCGTATTATAACTTTGGACAGTTCCCAATGCTTTTAGCATTCCGCTTACGGCTACTCTATACCTAGTAAAGACGTGAGCATATAGACATGTTCGGAATAGCGGTATTTGGGAAAGGAGAGGTCAGACAGTGTGAATGTTCTGTGGATGTATACGAGGTCATGTGTCCATTGATATTTGCATCCTTAAGGTAGACTTTACCACGTAGCATTTCTCAACGCCGTATGCCTCGAAGATGACAATTGCTGAGATGTTGAACTTTATAAACTGTAATTGCCTTCCCTGTCTTCCTCCTCTGACTCAACATGCCCGCTGCCTACCTTGTGTGACGTAGACTGTGCTGCACTGCTCAATTCATTTACAGCATCCAGAGATGCATCGTTAACACCATGCCCTCCAGCCGGAGACGTTCCTCTCACCTGTTGCCACATTCTAGAATACCAAGCCTTCGATCTGCTGTCGGGTACCATGATTGTCTACACAAAGCTTGCACAATAGGAAGCTAATTGAAGAACGATTTTCCAAAACACCTTTCACCTGTATTGGAAACTATTATGGTCTAGATAGTTGCTGCCGCATTTGTCCATTCGAGTATTCCACCCTCGCCAAAAGCAAAATCATTCTCGATTTGCGAGAAGAGAAACTGATTAGCCTCTTCAGTAGACCACGACCAGGGCGTGTCCGACGCGAGCAAAGTATCAAGTCCATCCATATCGCCACCAGATTCATGTATTGGAGAGCCTCCTATGTCTAAAGTCCTGTCGTCTTGGCGGCTGCCCACTTGACTCTTGTCTGCACCACCAGTCACCCCTGAGTCATCCTGCATCTGGAGTCTCGCCGCCGTAGACCGATCCAGGTACTTGAAAAATAGCTGTAGCACCCAATTTCTGACCTCCCAAGTCTTCTGTAGTTCCTGTAAGCCCAGAAGACACAACTTAGCTCTGTGCTCGAGAATAGCGCGGCCAGTACCCCGGGATGTTCGAAGGTTAACGGTGTGTATGCAGAGGGTATTGAAGAGGTTCGTAATGACGTGGATCTGGCCATGTCGCAAGTTGCCTTCAAGGAGCATATCCTCAATGATCCTTGAGTTGCGAGCAGCAGCTTGGAGAGCGACTTGTCCGTCAACCTCTCGGCCTTCTTCTGCACTACCGATACAACCTGACCTGTACAGGAGGATTAGGAGGTTGTTGTATGCAAGATGTAGCATATTGCAGTGAAAACTCGGTAGATCTCCGATATCGTCTGTACCACCACGCATTGCGATAGGTAAACTCTGCCTCCACCGAACAAGATCGTCCTTCATCTGTGAACGGTCATTTGTGCTGAGTGACTTGCTAGGGAGATATCCACAGTGCACAATCTTTCCTAGAACTCGAGAGAGCTGAGACATGCCCATGACATATGCAGTGTACTCTTGTGCTTTGGGTGCTGGTAATGACAGACTGAAGGCATGTTCGAAGTCCGGTTCGCTCAGGGGCTCGATATCGCAGTCTTCGTCCCTTATCCGGTTTGGGAGGCCTAGAGCAGCAGCACATTGCCGTTCCCTGATGTAAATCGACCACCACAGCCGCCGCCGAAGCTTTTCCGTGTTTACATCTGATGATTTTGTAGGTGCCGATCGATGCAAAGCTTTCGTCTGGGCGAGACTGACGGCAGCACCGAGCCAATGACGCGCATCTTTCTCAAGAAGGGCACCGGCTCGCCAGAAACTCAAGAGAAATAAGGACTGAGTGACAGTAAACTTCTTTGGCTCAAAATCTACGTCGTAGATATCCTTTGCCCTATTGTAGAACGCATATTTGGCCATATGACGGCTTCCAAGACCAAGTGCCGGCAAGTCATCCTCTTCACAGTGGATAACCGCGATGAAGAGCATGGCCTGGAGAAGAAGGGGGGATAGAGTTTCCCTCTCATGCTGGTCCCATACATCCTGTTCATCCACAATTGGGAAGCAGGGGTGGAACCACTTGAAGTATGCTCGAAGCAACGCCTCCACAGCCAGCTTTGGTGGAAACGAAAAGACGCCTTCAGCTTTGAGGGACCGTATCCGAGCTTGTCTTCTCTCAAGCTCCCATGGCGGAATCATGTTCTCGGCCCTAACAGCATTGGGCACCGAGTGGAGAAACCTCAGGTTTTCAGGCGGCGAGACACCGGCTCCTGTTGGAGTGGGATATCCGTGAGTGACGTACCGTATGGACGTTGACTCTCCCAAGAAGACCGATGTCTCTTCTTCTTGCCTTACATCACTTGTGTCCGGGAGCTCTATTTGCGGTTCGGGCTCACGCACCGTGATGGTGCTGTCAGCTTCGAAGACTTCAAAAGAATCTTCCTGGTCGCGGTTCTGCGAAAGTGCAGCAAGCACTTGAGATGCAGCGACATGCTCGTGCGCATCATCGATCGTAGAGACGGTGCCGAGAGTGCGGTCGACGAAAGCCGGCGATGGGCTTGTATGCGCAGAAGAGGCATTGGCATCCGGTCCGGGACGCCGCCGGGAGGGCCGCGGGTGTTTGCCGCGCCGTGACACTCGGAGCTCACACGGCACGTTTGCGGCGGCGCAATTCCGACACGGGACTCTCTCGGTTACATCGCATTTGACCCGTCTGGCATTGCAGGCAAGACAAGCTTGCCGGGCCCTCTTCCGTGGGGTTGGGGCCATTGCCGGCACAACGCATTACCGATCGCACCACCCCAAATTGGGAAAACAAACAGTTGCCGAGCAATTGCGTCCTCACAGAGCAGCCTGGAAACTATGGTTTGATCCGAGACATCAAAATATCTGGAATTCCCACTCGATGTGAATCTGCCTGGCGGCTGTAAAGTGTCATGTAGCCGACAGAAGCCCCGCTGGTGCCGGGGCGGGGGAAATAACACGGCCAGACCATGACATCACCACAAGCGCCATCTCGGTTATATGGCCCTCTATGTAGCCGAGGTCCTACCATAGTTCCGACAACAGTGATCCGATGATCCTTGGGGCGATGTAGCTTCAGCTTCACGAGGCAATGGACCTTCGCTTTCAATCAGCTTCAGTAGATCCGGCTTTCTCAATTCTCTGAATGATCTTGTGTTTGCGTGATTCATTCCTTCTGCGGCTATCGCTCTTTTCTCCGCAAGCATGTTCACCCGACAATGGCTGAAGGTGGCCAAGGCGCCCGGGCAAGCACCGCAATTTGGCAATGTCCGCGTGAGGTTTTCAACGTCGAGCGCGAACCAAAGGTCATATGAGGAAGATACGATTGCAAACTTGAGAATAGGCGGGAACACGAGAGTCATATACCAAGGTAGAGACCCATTGAGCGTTAAAAGAATAGGCTGAAAGCTAATGCTTGGCTCAGGGTTCACGGGAAGAGCTGTAAGTTGGTTTCACGTTTGTTGTCCAAGTTGACGCAATGAGCTGATATGGCTAAGGCCACTTCCAATGCAAAAGACACAATAGAGTATGGCACGAACGTGGTCGGTGGCGTCTCGCCTGGAAAGGGGGGGAAAGATCATCTAGGATTGCCTGTGTTTGATACAGTTAAAGAGGTAAGCTACTCAATACCCGCCAGTGGCTGTTCGTTTTTGACATCGTATTCCTCAGGCTATGGACAAAGTGAAACCTCATGCAAGTGCCGTCTTTGTTCCGGCGCAGTTTGCAGCAAGTGCCATCACCGAGGCAATCGAGGCTGAAGTACCCCTCGTCGTATCCGTCGCGGAGCACGTACCCGTCCACGACATGGCTCGAGTTCAGGAAATTCTGCGGACGCAAACAAAGACTCGCTTAGTTGGTCCTAATTGTCCAGGAATCATCGCTCCAAACCAGTGTCGTATTGGCATTATGCCATACAAGCAGTACTCTAAAGGAATAGTCGGAATCGTTTCGAAGAGCGGCACTCTGAGTTACGAAGCTGTAGGCGCGACAACGAAGGCAGGGCTGGGACAGAGCATCGTCGTAGGAATGGGAGGAGACATGATGCCGGGGACGACGTTGCTGGACGGGCTGAGGTTGTTCTTCGAGCATGAAGAGACGAAGGGCATCATTGTCATTGGAGAAATTGGCGGCGAAGCCGAGCTTAGAGCAGCAGAGGCTATCAAGGAGTATAGGAGGAAATCACGTAATCCGAAGCCGATCATCGCCATGGTTGCGGGAAGAACAGCTCCACAGGGCAAGACGATGGGGCATGCAGGAGCTCTGTTGACGCCAAGGGATGTGCCGGCTGACATCAAGGCAAAAGCACTGGCAGAAGCTGGGGCTCTTGTAGTTCCGCACCCAGGAGTCATGGGAGATGAGATGAAGAAGCTTTTGAAGCTTTAAAAATCGACCAACAATGGCTCACTAGGACCGGTGTTACAATGTGACGTTTATTTTCTAATAACCGTTCCCGATCACCGCGTAACTTGAACATGTTATCCTCCGAGACCCTTACCAAAGCCCCAGCAGCAACTCGGTACATGGTAGAATTACGCAACTAGCTGGGGTTTACGCCGCAACGAGCGCTCTTCCACAGCAACACGTTGGAGCTTCTCGATGCAATGCAGGTCCCAGTGCCATCCTGGAAGCGGGCATACGTGGACGCACCACCACAGTTATATCCATCATAGAGAGAGCACCCCCCTGAACTCTTGGCACCGCTACCCTTCCAGACATTGGCGATGTTCAAGCTTCCGCTGTTGCCTGGCATGTTCAGTGAGAAGCAGTCAGGCGCAGATCCCCCATTGAGATTTTCGCCAGCTCGAGGGGAACGGGTCCACCAAGCTGCCGTTTCGCTAGTGTAGGCAGAGCAGCCTGAGCTGAAGTAGAAGTTGACTTGCACAGCTTTTCCGGATTCGTGACTGGCAGATGCAAGGTGGATGAGGTGTACGGCCGTTGCCGCGAAAACGCCAAGTGTGGAAGAAAAGTGCATCTTGGGGTTCGCGTGGGAGCGAGTGACGACGTATCGGGAGTTGGTGAGATTGTCGGTGTGCGTTACTTAGATCTGTTATAATAGATACAATAGTAGAGAATAATGCTTTAAGAACGTGGAACGTTTTGTTCTCTGAGTTGCTCAACTGGCAATTATGGCGTGGGAAAGGCCCCCCTTATGTAGGTCCAGTTCCCAACCAAGACCACGCAAGGACGAACCTCAAGTTCAACTATTGAGCATACCTTCCCATCTCGGAAGACAATCGAAGTCCAATTTGACTAAGGCGGTGTTCCTGAGTAAGGATATCTTGGCAAGCACGAGGAGGTGACTGCCTAGGTCAAAAGGGCCCAGCCCACAATGGCGCTTATTCATCGTCAAGCAACACATCAACTAGGTCCACCAATGCGGAGCGCAGTTGGTGAAGAAAGAAGACTAAGTTCTGCATGTTGTATTTGCAAGTGGAATCAGAACTCCATCAACATTCGGGTGCCAAAAAGGGAAAATGAATGGTGTGGCACTGTATGAGGATGCGGATGATCTTGATTGCTACACCTGATGGTCTCGAATACTACTCTGCAGGCTTTATAGACTGGTTGTCTCTGAACACATTGGTGGGATCATAATCTTCCTTGATCCATTCGAGCCTTCCAAGGTTGCTCCCATAGTAAAGCTTTGGCGCTTCGTCCCCGGATATCTGAGAGTCGGGGTAGTTTGCATACATGCCCCACTGCCCACTCTGAAGTCCGCTTGTAATGCTCTGCCTGAATCCCTGAAGGAGTGCAAAACCAGTTGATGGATAAGTCTGGCTTTGAGAGACACTGTCCTTGAGCTGAAAGAGAAGCATTTTGTTTCTGTGAGCATAGGCTGCGTCGATCGGTTTCGAAATGGCAGAGAGGTCGCCTCCGTGAAGGTTCATGTGGATGTACCAGGACCGGCTGACAGAAAAGCCTGATTTATCAATCGCGTTGACCAGAGATTGGAAGTTTGTTTTTGATAGGGCTAGCGTCGTGAGGCTCGAGGCGTAGGAGTTGTCATGCTAACTTGATTAGTGATGAATACTGTTGGTCATGGAACACAACTCACCTCGTTGTAGCTGCCGGTAGTAATGTCAATATCAGTAACACCAGCATAGTGCTTGATAAACCCGATCCAGCCGACTGTCTTAGAACTGGACACCTTCACCCCCAGTTTCGTTAACAAGGGCTGGATTGACGTCTTGAAAGCTGCATCGTCTCCGACGAAACCACCGTTGAGGTAGCATCCATCGTTGTTGAAGCTTACAGATAGGGTTAGCTCTGCTGGCATCCCTTTGGCAAATTCCTGTGCATCCAAAAGCTGTTGGGGAAGCTTCTGCGTGTCCCATACGACGTCGATGTCAAAGTATGTCATCTTCTCCGGTGCGACAAAGGTGTTTAGTTCAAGCTCAACCACAACGACCATCGACGAACCGGCGCCACGAATGCCCCAGAACAAGTTTGGTCTTTCGGTTGCGGAGCAGCGCGTGATAGTTCCATTGGCGAGAACTACAGTTGCTGCCTTGATCCAGTCCATAGCAAAGCCGTACTTCCGAGAGACCATGCCGTGACCTCCATGTAGAGCGTGACCTCCGATACCGACACTGAGTTTACGTATAAGTCTACCAGTACAAGAAGCCGCGCGAAGCATCAAAACGCAGGGTGACTTACGCTGGACATGTGCCGTGAGAAATAGCTCTCTTTCCATTATTGTAAAGCTCAGTTGCGACGTGGCCCAACCTCGCTCCGGCTCGGACTTTAGCCGTACCGTCACTTGCAACGGTCACCGAATACATGCGGTCCATATTGATCACCAGGTGGCCATCCTCTCCGCCAAAACCGGAAGAGGTGTAGCTATGCCCGCCGCTCTTCGCATTGACATGGACTCCATACTTTGCCCCGCAGGATACCGCCGAGGATACTTGTGCAACTGTTGTGGGGGCAGCAATAAGAATAGCTTGACGGGTATGCCATCGGGGTGAGGGAGGAGCCAATCGGGACGGAAGCAGTCCGAAGACAGGCTGTCAGGTCCTCTAATGTAGTTGCGGCGATCGTAAGGGATGCATGGAGCACGAAGGATAATGATAGAACGTGCATCTTCACCATAGGTTGCCTGTTGAATAAAGAGCCTGATATGTTTTCAGTGTTGAAAAGTCAAAAGAAACTCAACAGAAAACCCTTTTATGCTGACTGACTGCAACTCCATAGATGCGTACGCGAGCTTGCTGACCTTCTGATATTTGCATTAGGTCAGTCAATCTCATAGACGTCGGGCAAAAGATTTTCTCCGCCACCTCCACCAACCACAAGTATCAGCCGATGGCTGCAGTGGCTTTAAACCACTGTCAGCATTGTTTTCGTCTGTCGACTCTTCTCAGGACAGCTGAAACTGCGGAGAGCAATCCTTCCGCTGTTTTCCTTACCATGCATGTTGACTACCCCTGCACGTCAGCTCGTGTATGCGTGTCTCACCATCCATTTACCCGGCTGAGGTGCCAACTTACTCCACACTTACTTCCGCATTACTGGGCTGTTGCCAAAGTACTCGACGGGATTATGCCATTTTGTGGTAGGTGGCGTTACCTCATTGATGTCCATGCGGATAGAAAACCAACACTCCCCTCTCATTGAATTGCCAAGGACCGTTGTAATTGATGCCGAAACACATAGCAACATCTACATGCTTAGATGCTTCGCGCTCTAGACATTTTAGCTCGAGGGGCGGCGTGGTCGAGCAATAGTAGGACAGCGATTTGTCCCATGTTTTGTAAATAATATGTCAGAAAGCTTTCCTACGAAAGTAATACTCAATTTCTCATTCTTTGCCCATTTGTTCTAGTTAATGTAGCTATCTTCTCTTTCAGCTCGGAGATCTTCCCAAAGGGCCTCGATAGCAGAAACAACGGTGTCTGGGAGTGGCCCGTTTCCAATTGCCTTGATATTACTATTTCCAAAATCAGAATTAGATGATAAAAGCCTCCGGATCTGCAGATGTCGAAGCATACCTCTCAATTTGAGATTCCTTGCTGGCCCCCAAGATGATGCCGTCACCTTGCCCAAGTGCCGAATGATAATAGGCCCACCTCAATGCCGCTTCGATAGACGTGATTCCAACGTCTTTGATAGCGGCATTCAGCTTCCGCTGGGCATTATGTAGCGACTCTTTGTCCCACAAGGCTGACATGTACTTGGCAATCCGGCCATCGCCACTGAATCGCGTGCCTTCCGTAGAGCCGGATGTAAGGCTTCCAGAGAGAAATCCCGCAGCAATGACTCTGAAAGCGTTGAAGACGATGCCATGCTCACGAAGAATGGGAAGCAAATGCTTTTCCATGCCTCGGCTGATGAGCGAGTACTCGCCCTGGTAGACTGTAGGTTTTACGAACCCATGTTTATCGCACACCTCGATGAAGGCAGTGAGTTGACTGGCAGTGAAGTTTGACACTCCAAGCTACATTTAGGGTAGAAACTGTTACTTTAATTCCAAATGTGGCAACGGATCTTCATATCGAGGTCCATAGGTAATTTAACTTACCTGAGCAAACTTTCCCTGCTTGTGAAGTTTATCAAGGGTTGAGGCCTGCTCTTCAATTGGCGTTTGGGAATCAGGGAAATGAATATGAAGAGTATTGATCTGCGATCGTTGTCAGATCCTTGACTTCAAATCGCAGTCTGATAGCGTTGAAAGTCTGCCTTTTCATACCTTTGGAATATTCAATCGCCGAAGGCTGTCGCTGACACTCTGTTCGATGTTTTGTTTCGACAACTCCCCCTTATGATCAGCTGACATTGCAAGAATCTTGGTATCGACCTGAAAGCCTTGCTGAGTAGCCTTGGTTTCCCCAATCAATTCCTCCGATCTACCCTGAGCCTCGGCCGGGTACCGGCCTGCCGTATCCAGCACATGGACATGGTGTTCTTTCAGCATATCCAGACACGACTGCACCTGCTCGACATTAGTAAATTTGTCACCAAAGCTTGCAGTTCCGAAGATTAGCTGCGGAGTTGAGGCTGGAGACATCGTTATGGATGGCATTCTAATTGCTGATTGGGAGTCTAATGAAGAAGCAGTACGACCGAAACTAGCGAAGGATGTTTGGGGACCATGTCAGATATATGTATCAATTATCCCGCCAGCTGTGCACGCAGCTTATGTAACGTCGGGCCGAAGTTCGCAATTGTTCCAACTCGCCTTGTCACGTTTTGGGTAAGAGTGCCTCATAGGGCTTATGGCTGTGGATGATGACGTATTCAGATTCAGGTAAGAACTAAAAAAGTCAAAGATAGGTCCACGTTCCACGACGACCCACACGAAGATACCCGTATGCTACCTTGTCAGACAAATCTCAATGTGATTTTTAATCGCATGCTTAGGCGGCATGAAGGAATGTTTCGAAATCCTGCAGAGCCCGATTTGGTAAGTCGTATCGGCTGATTGTCCACGACGTGAGATCAAGTCCGTGACTGTGACCAACAACTTTCCCATACTGCTCGATTGCAGGACAAAGACCAACAACTTAAGAAGAGGGGACATGTGGGCAGAGGATAAAGGATAATCTCGACGGTGAGTATCTTGACGTGTAGTCACGGTCAGTGTTGCTTCATTGAGACTTTTCTTCCACCTGAAGATTTGTTGTGGATATGCTCTTCGTCTAGATGCATTTTAATCGTTCCATTTCTAGACATGTAGCGGTATGTCTGACCAAGGCAGGGTGTCAACCTCCGATATGTGATCGAAGCTATCTACAAGCATCGAAAACTCCCACTTCGGAGGCTTGGTTTCCACTGCCTGTACTGAGAGACGAACGCCATACTCAGTCCTTGGAATACGGGCCAAGGCAGAATGTTGTCTGGGAATTGGCGACCTCCTCAAAGCGTGAAACATCTCCTTGTGACTCATGTCTCTTCCATGGAGTCTCAAATTGATGAGATCCAGCGGCATCTGATAAGGGCCATACTCGACAAGTGTGTACGTGAGGTAGTCGTGGTCAAGGGGACCGAAGAACACAAACATGAACTCCATGATTTGAGGCGGAATGTCATCGATAGGATCCTCAACCTTCACTTCGATGAGCATGGATCCACGTGGACCATCGCGCCCAGTCATGAATACTCCAGTCTCATCGTCCCAGTCAGCCCAAGGCCAACATCGGATAACCCTGACTCCCGGCGGCCAATAAAATCGTAGTTCCCTGTACCGATCCAGAGGGCTCCACATCAGCGCTGTATCCCAATCAATCAAGCTAAGCCTGAGGGTCTGGCTTAATTGATTGACTGAATTTTCATGAGAAGCTTGCTTAAATTAACTAACTTAGTTTAAGATTAACTAAATTACTTATTTAAGAAGTTAGTAAAGTTCTTATAATATCTTAATACGTTAGAAATATACTTATCTAGTATTCTAAAGTTATCTTAGCTTCTATTAACCCTTTTAATTAAAGTAATAGTTATTAATAATAATACTACTACTTTAAACTTAGTTCTAGAAGTATTATATCTCCTTAAGTAGTAATAGTTTTATTAAAAACCTCTATAACGTTAGTATTAGTTTAGTAAAACTAAATACCCTCTTATAGTTAGTTATTATTACTAAGATAGTAAAGATATTAAGGGTAAACTTACTAAGTATTAAGAAAGTTTATTAATATAAAATCTACTACTAAATAGGATTATTAATAAGCTAAGTAATTAAGAGGGTAAAATACTACTTAAGCTTATTAACCTTATTAATAATAATATTATAAAGGCTACTATCTAGCTATTAATAATAATTAGAGTCTTTAAGTTTTAGAAAAATAGTAATTAAAGTAAAAAACCTTTATAGAGGCTCTAAATAAGCTAAATTATTAGTATAAGTAGCTATCTTAGTATACTATTACTACTAGTAATCTTAAAAACTATCCTAAGTAGTTTTAAGCTACTTATAAGTCTCTAAAAAGTCTTAATACTTCTTAAGCTATTATAGACCTCTACTAAAGTATAATATTACTACTATAGTATAGAGAGGAGATTCTCTAAGCTTCTTATAGTAGTTATTAAGTACTTACTAGCTATTAATAATTAATAGGTATATAAATATATAAGAGTTAAAGTTAGTAACCTAAAGGGAGTATAGTGAAGTAATAATATAGTCTAACTATATATAAGTTAGGATACTATTAATTAATAGGGTTTATAAGGCTAGCGCTCTATTAGATTAATATAATACCCTCATTAATTAAAATAACTATAATAAGAGACTTTAAGATATTTATATAGCTATAAGATTAACCTCTTTAGAAGTAAAGGTATTATAAAGCTTATATTAATCCTTAAGTTAATCTAAGAAGTACTTAAAGCTTATTAGAACCTCCTAAAGTTAATTATATTTATTACTCTTACTTTAGCTTTTATATCGCTTAGTTTATTTATAGAGAAGCTTAAGAACTTTATTTAACTTAGTAAGAACTTATTAATCCTTATTAGTAAGGATATCCTTATTAGGAATATAATTAGACTTATACTTAAAGCTTATAATATAGTATATATAACTATTAATCTAGCTATACTTAAATAAGGTATAGTAGATTATATTATATATTAAGTTCTATTAAGTAGTATTACTTAATATTAGATTTAGCTTTTATAATAACTCCTCTTATAGAGTAAAGGTATTATTACTATTATTAGCTTTATTACTAATAGATAAGAAAGCTTTAAAGTATTATAGTAATAATCTAATATACTTAATGATATTTTAAAGCTTACTAATAGGTCTTATAGTCCTCTACTAAACTATATCCTCTTTAATCCTACTAGTATTAATAAGATAGTTAGACTCTTACTTAAATACCTCCTTATTAACCTTATAAATTATAGTATAACTAATAAGGTTAAGGATATAGCTATAATATTAAAGTTAGTAATACTAGATATCTATTTTAGTATATAAAAGTAAAATAGATAGATATAAAGCTTTAATATAAGTACTATTAGCACTAACGTTATTAGAGATAGTAACACTAATCTTATTAAGTAGTTACTAATCTTTTATAACTATATATATTATAGTAATAATATTCCTACTAGAGTAAACATTAAGCTAGTAGTAGAAACCTAAGAAGTATTATATCTACTTACCTAATTAGTTAATAAAGTAGCTAAAGATAATAATAATTATATACTAGTTAAGTAAAGTTTATAAGTTAAAAGATATATAAACCTTTATAAATACTATCTATATTTCTACTATAATCTATACCTTCTTAGATATATAGAGTTATTAAAGTTAATCCTTCTAGCTAGTTTTTAACTAATATATCTAAATATTAACATTAAAGTTAAAGAAGCTAAATATATATTATATATATTAATTACTAAACGTTATAAAAAAGTTACTTATATTAATAAAGAAACTAATAGTAAGTTCTTTAATCTAAATAGTTTTCTACTTAAGTATAGTAATAAAAATAGATTAGAAGTATTTAAATAGAGGCTTAAAGTTATTAAAGTTATTAAGAGATAGATAACTAACCTTATAGTAATCTTAAAAAATAGAGTAATTATTCTTAAGATATCTAGTAGTAGTAGAGGTAGAAATAGCGTTAAATAGTTAATTAAGAGTCCTTACTTTATTATAGTATTAGTAAACTTAATAAGTACTACCCCTTATACTATTAAGTAAGATCTTATAGATAAATAACCTTTTATTAGTAATTTAAGAAGTATAGCTTTAATTACCCTTTTTTAAAATAGTATTAACGTTAATAAACTACTAGCCTTTCTATATAGTGTAAAGTAGAGCTTTAAGAGTATTATAAGTAGCTAAGTTAATAGTTAATATATTACTAATAGTAATAAATAACGCATAAATCTAAGTAGTAATCCTATAAGAAGTTAACGCTACATAGCTAATAAAGTAATTAATATATTAAGTATAAGTTAGTAGAAGTATTATATTAACTAAAAAGAAGTTAAAAAAGATATTAAGAGGTATATATAAGTAGGTTTTTAAAGTATAGAGGTATAGTAGTAATAGTAGTAGTAGTAGCATAAGTAGTAATATTAAAAAAGGGTTATTTTTAAAAGCTAATATAGGGGTTAAAAATAAGCTTTTTTTAAGTTTTAGTAAGGGAGCTAAAAATATATTAATCTAATAATATAGTAAAAAGTATATTTCTAATACTTCTAGTAGTTACTAATAATACTAACCTTACTATTAAGAAGTATCTAGCTTTATTCTACTACTTATTAGCTTAAAAGTATTACTAAACTAATATTAATAACTACTTACTTTTTTTTTTTTTAGAAATATATTATAATAAAACCTAATAAGCTAATAGTAAGTCTACTATATAAGTAATTATAGAGATATTAGTTTAAAACTAACTTAGGTTATCTACTTTAAATATAAAAGTTTAGAAAGTTATAACTTTAAGTAATTAGAATAAAGCTAAGTACTAAAATATCTAAGTAAGCTTTTTTTATTTTTTAATAAATCTTTTAAAAATTCTAATTAGTCTAGAGACTAGATTTTCTTTTTTCTAGGTAACATTAGCTTATTTAAGCTAGCTAAGCTTTTAGTATCTTAGGCTTAATTGATTAACTACCTGAATAGCCTTAATTTGATTAGTTGATTGATTGATTGATTGATTCGGCTTGAACGGGATGCTGCGCTGCTCCACATGGAAAGATCATTGAGAATGTAGGCGTTGGGGCAGTATCGATCAACGTCCAGACGCTTGGTCCGCTTGTTCATTCTGACGAGCGACAGGGGGTTTTGTCTGACGAATAGACCTGAATCAATCTTTTTCAACATGACGCCTAAGTCATCGTCAAAGAACATGTTCCGTTTTCTGGTGGATTCCCCGTGAGTGCGAGCGACGGGAAGAACATATGAGTAATTTCCCTTATGTCGCGTCCACACCAGCTGGAGTCTGCAGGTTATTTTGATGCCAGCATTTGTGACAGTAACATCGCCCTCTGTCTGTCGTTTCAAAGGTGTGATCTTAAGCTTTGACCCGACGAGAGGATCTCTTATGGCGAATTCGCTCGGGGACTCCGCAAATATACCGCAACTGATGTTCTTGTGATCTTGCCACGTGCGACGGACAGCGGGTACATACTCCCAGGCAAATATGGATAGGTCGTTTGTAGTTTTGATGATTTCTTGTTGAAGTCGCAGAAAAGCCTTCTTCCCCTCTCCGTACAGCATTGGCATATTGACCCCAAAAAGTCCAAGTAGGCAGTACGCCAAGTCCTCTGGTCTGGTCGTCTCTCTCCCAGATGCCCATGACATTCTTTCAGCAACGCTGAAGTCGTTCAGATCGTGAGACATGGATAGAATGTCATGGTTGATGGATATAATTTCTGAAAGCAACCTCGCCATGCCAGCTTTCACTCCGATGCGTAGCCAGTTCCGAGAAAAGAATTGGACCTCTCGTGGAGCTATCAGCTCCTGCAATGTCCAGCCGCGTTTGAACCAGCGCTGTTCTTTCAATGCCTCGTCGCCGGCGCCATCGCGAAGATCCGAAAGATAGACATAGCAGACGGCGGCGTCTTCGTACCACTTGTACATTGAGTTAATGGCCTCCGATAGCTCCGTACTGTTGGTCTTGTCGATACAGCAAGTGTCAACCCAAGCGTACCGGTAACCGTCAGCAGCACCGAGCTCGCATGTTTGCCTGATTTTCCGAAAACCCTTCATCTCGTTCCTTACACTAGGCTCGTCCCAATCCTGAAAAGTAACTTCTTCATCCTCCCAAGTATGCGAGAGAATAACATAAGGCTCGATGGATGCGCCAAAGCGCTCCACGATATCCATCGTTTCCGTGTCAATCAGTCTCATAGTTGGACGCTCAGTCGCCAAGGACTAAGTAGGTCAGGTGCGGTTGTCCTAAATTAGAGGGAATATATGATGGCAGCAAAGATCATTAGGTTGATAGCTGTGTTTCAAATCAAGTCGGACTTTCGAGAGAATACCAGGAGAGGTCGTTCGAGGTCGTTTGGGGTCAATAAAACTTTCCCAACGGAAGTTGACGAAGCGGGGTTTCTACAAGATGCTGTTGGCGCCTGGTATGATTCGGTCTTTTACGTCGGCCAGCGCGGCAATCCGCACACCTTCCAACGACCAATTACATATTCCACAACTAACCCACTTTCCCATAAATGTCAGCAATTCTCTCTTTATGGGCTCCTGCTAAGGCAGTACAATAACTTTACTTCTAACGGGCACAATCGATGCCGTTGGGTCGGACATAAATGTATTAACGTTTCACCGTTTCTTTCTACCAGTCTTTCTCTCGCATGTATCCAGAGACTGCTGCCTAATGTTGCCATGACGACTGGAGATATCTATTTGCTTCGGACGCCCCTCTCTTTGCGGCACAGTCAGGTCACTCCAACATGCCACTTTGCAGGTATAAAATGCCGACCTCTACACGCAATTGTACAATTAGATAAAACAAACATCTGCGTCTTCTTGTCCAAGAATGATGTATCCAAAGGTTGACCCTGTTTTGTTATGCATCGGGACTATTGTCACATTCATTACGACACTGGTGCACGGGACTACCCCCATACCCTCTTTGCTCGCGAGCACCGGAACATGCAAACCACACACATGGGCCAATCCCATAACCCCTGGCCAACCTTCTGTCACAATCTCCAGGCCATGCCCAACTCACACGACGATTCACGATATCAGAGGAGGTGATACCCAGCCCGGGGAGATCAACTGTCGCTCTTTGGGTGATACTTACGAGAAAGTTGGCCCCGAAACATGTCAGGAGCTTGCAGACGACTTCGGAATCTCGCTTGAGAAGTTTCTTTTCTTGAATCCGTCTCTGGATCGCGACTGCAAGCACATACTTCCATGTGCAACGTACTGCACTGCTGGATGTGAGTAAACATATATTACATGTATTCGCGAACTACGACATGCTCAACGATTATATCGCAGTTATCGAACCCGAAAGAGCATGGGACGGGATTTGCGGCCCGTCGCGTCCGGGCGTCACCTGCGTTGGTACAAACGGGCAATGCTGCAACTCGGAGACTTGGAGATGTGGCGAGAGAGAGTGAGTGACTCGTCCTGCTGCTCCAATTATAAGCGATCAAAGTATTCCGTCAAGAGTTGCCATGGCTAATGTATTTACACAATATTCAGCATTGACTGTGCACCTGGTACTTGCTGGGAAGGCATCTGCTGGGGCCATAAAGTGTACACCACAGATGGAACGTGTGGGTATGCAAATGGGAACCGCAAGTGCGCTGGCAAACAAGGAACATGTTGTAGCATCTACGGTCGCTGTGGAAGATACAATGATTTCTGCGGTGCAGGAATCTGCCAGTCAGGGGACTGCGAAAGCCAGCAACCATATCTTGATGTATTCCTCATGAGCAGCCAGGTTTGTAAGCCGTGAAAGGCATTCTCGAGGAAGCTCAGCCAAGATATCCTCGAAGACTAGCTTTATATCCCTTCAACGCAAGTCCTGCTCTTTTCGTTGATTACCCTCATCAATCGTTAATCGAAATCCAAGTTTCCCAATTGAAACTTACAAATGCCATCCATTGCTACATTGACAAATGTGGGGCGACGTGCTATGCGATCACCACAAAATTCAAATGAGGGGTAATGAAGATATGAAGATAACAGCAAGAACCCCGCTGTTGTGAGAAGCTTGAAATCTGTCACACACTCCTCTGAGAGTAAGCCGATGTGAGTTTCAGCTGAAATAAGCTTAAATTGACAATCGATCGTTCGAGAAACGCTCATGGTCAAAGGAAAACCCAATAAATATTGGCGGCTTGGGTGGGGTTGAGGGGACATGGTAGCTTCTGTGCAGCTAAGTGGCTAAACAAATATCCGGAGGGCGCTTTACTCACGATTAGAAATCCATACAGACGTCATAGAAGACGGCTACATAACTCACACGCAAACAACGCCAACTATATCACCATTTTGAACATCTCAGGGATACGAGACGGAACGATCAACCTAGCGTTTCCTATCACCAAACCACCAACAACAATGCCTGCCAAAATTTTCCTCACGGGAGCCACAGGCTACATCGGCGGCGACGCCCTCTACCAGCTGTACCAGAAGCACTCAGACTTTGAGTATGCACTTCTTATTCGGACTGAGGAAAAGGCAAAGAAGGTGCAAGAAAAGTTTCCGACAGCCAGAATTGTCATTGGGGGACTTGATGATTCCGAAATTCTGGAGCGCGAGGCGGCATGGGCTGACATCGTAATCCGTGAGTTTTACCTTGTTCCAGATTCTAGCCAGCAACCCACTAACTCAATCCCAGACACTGCCGACTCGTCGGATCACTCAGGCGCGGCGGAGGCTATCGCAAAAGGCCTTGTGTCTGGCCACTCGCCATCCAGGCCTGGATTCTGGCTGCACACGGGCGGCACGGGCATCCTCACTTATTTCGACTCGGAAGTCAAGAAGACATACGGAGAGCAAGACGACAAGGTCTTCGACGACTATGATGGTGTCGATGAGGTCGTAAACCTGCCAGCCGCCGCTTTCCACCGCAATGTGGACGAGATCGTCCTCAACACCGGCATCAAACACGCCGACTCCATCAAGACTGCCATTGTCTGCCCGCCCACTATTTACGGCAAGGGGCGAGGCCCAGTTTCGGGGCGTGGTCGTCAAGTGTACGAGCTGGCTACTTTCGTGCTCAAAGAGGGATACAGCCCCCGCATCGGCAAGGGCCTTGCACAGTGGAACAACGTCCATGTCCACGACCTCAGCGTAGTGTTCGAGTTGCTGGTTGAGGCCGCGCTCGATCCATCTCGCAAGGATGACAAGGAGATTTGGGGAGCACACGGTTACTTCTTCACTGAGAATGACGAGCACGTCTGGGGTGATTTGGCAACGCTAGTTGGAAAGGAAGCCCACAAGCAGGGTTTCATCAAGGGAGGAGAGCCGGAGGTGCGAGGTCTGTCTTACGACGAGGCAGTTAAGTCGTCTGCTGGATTTGAGGCAGCGAGCTGGGGCCTGAACTCTCGAGCTGCCGCCATCCGAGCTAAGAGAATTCTTGGATGGAAGCCACAGGAAAAGAGTCTCCAAGATGAAGTGCCTACTATTGTCAAGTCCGAGGCGACTAGGCTGAAGCTCTAGACGCGGGAATGATGGGGTGTGATTATTACTCATAGTATCGGCATATTTTCTGAATTTTGCCTCCCGTTCGAATGTTTCCACTGCGATCGGCGGGTTCCATCCAAGGGCCTTACCTCCCAGACGTTGAATGACAAGCCCTCTTGATGACATGATTGTGCTCCCGAGTCTCATTTGCTTTTGTCAGTACCCACAATGAGTACCTGACATGATGGTTTTCTATGGCAAGATGTCTGGCGTTTGAACCCGAGACATACTCGGAGTAACTTTGTCCATGTACGGCTGGATTCGAGTCATGATTGGCCACGAGCGAATCCGTTGTCCAATGAGTAAAGCGGTGTGTTGGTGCCATGCAGGATCTATCCATGGATCAGAGAATGGGGTGGCTGAGGTCAGCATCCAACATGCCAGGTACAGCCCCCGCGTAGTTATTAGGCACAACATGCTTTCATGTCTTCTCCTCGCGCCCAGTTATATATCCACCAACTTCCCAACGACGGAGTGAATGTGGCGGCTGTGATCCACATGAGTTCCCAACCATGGCAAACGAATTCAACGCGTCCTACTTCTGTTTTACCCAGGCCCGCTGCAGACTTTGCCAGTTCCCTGTGCACAGAGGCGACATTATTATAGCAGGTACGTGGCTAGCTGCTGTCCTGAGCTCGAATGCTAATGGTGAAATACTTACCTAGCTGTCGAAGAAGGCTTCGCTACCGAGTTCAAACTTCCACGCTTCGGAGACTTCTGGGACCGAGGGCTTCACATCAAATTTCACACTTGCTTCCTCAAGAAATGTAGAGTTCGTGAAGAGGCGACCGTGTGCTATCATGTTGATTGCTATCGTGACCGCTTGTACTCAATTACGCCGATATTCCTGGCCGGAACTGAGTTCTCCTTCACCCCTTTTCCCGAGGAGGAACGGCGACGGGCTGAATTCAACCGGCAGATTCTGGCTTGCAAATTGGAGCAGATGGACTTTGGGACTCAAAGTCTTCCATACGAGTTGTGGTTGATGGTTGCCCGGCATCTAGTCCGGTGGTGCGCTCTCCATATGTTGGAGTGTCAGGTGCGTATAGCTGATAAAGTTGGCGATTCTGTCGTTGACTTGAATCAATCTGTGTTCGCATCCTACATAAAGTCGATGGTCGATACTACATCAAGAGACTGCAAAACACACCCGAGTCAAGAAGTAGCAGTGGTTGCTGCCTTTTATTACCTACTCGAAACTCAAGAGAGAAGGACATGAATATTTTCGTGGCGGAGGATCATATCGGGATTCGTCGGGTGGCTTTTGTTTCAACAAAAGACCTGGAAGAGTGGTGTCGCAACCAATCTAGTGTGCCCGGCGCCTAGTGGAAGAACATTTCTCAGGGAGTTATGCCCTCTGCCATCACCGTCAACGGCGATGTTCGTACGCACTATGAATTTGCCAGTCAAATATTAACCGAGCACAGGGTTTAAAAGTGAGAAGTATCGAGAGCAGCCAAACGCAAGACCTGGCTTTGGTCGCCTGGCCGACCCCTCTGTCATCACCTCCACTCGTCGTCAATCTCGCGACATTGGAACCGCCCCGTGATCCTCTAGATGGGCTTCGCATGGACTTCTTCGATTGCAACGCACCTGATACGGTCGGATACTCGGTAGCGCTCGTGGGACGCGCAATTGCTGGGTTCGTTGCCCACAAAAAAGGCGAAGCAGACGTCCAAAGCGTGTACGAGAAAGCATGTCCCATGCGCTGCTACTGGCAGTTCATGCCTATGAATGAAGGGGAGCATCTCACCGATATTTGCAGGCTAGCCACGCCGCCGTCTGCAACGGGACAGGACGTCACTGGAATGACCGTGAGGGAAATGCCCTTTCTTTACCGCTACGGCTGACCAGTTCATTCTAGTTCACAACCAATCGTGAACGGACTGTCTTCTTTGGAGTCTACGGACTAAACGATGGAAAATATAAACGCGTTTGGAAACTCTCAAATAACCCGTGTCGACTATATTACAATGATCGTGACGGCTTCTTCAGCCGAAGCTTTGTCGATTTCGTCGGTGTTCAGCAGACCAGCGGCGATCCGGCCAAGCTCAGCCAAGAGAATCTACCTGCTCCTGTAGTTTCAATCTCGAATTTTCACGAACTATCCCAAACACACTTCGGTTTTACTCCTCATGCTCTATGCGGCACTTGACTGAGGTTCAAATTTGTGGCTTTGGGACTGGCTCGCATCAAGAAATCTTAGGAATGCTTCTTCGCTATGCAGACAGCCACCGCGAATGTGTCGGCTTTTTCCGTCACGACATGATTCTAGAGAGGATATCGGTTGGAGAGACGGACAGTTTATATCTCTGTGTCAAACAGACCGAGAAAAGCGATCCCTATGCATATGTTGCGGTGGTGACATGTCAGGCACCAGAAGATCAAGCAACAGCTCGCTGGCTTCAGGTCACTCAATCTGGCATCTTGGAATGGTGGCACTCCGCTGAGGGCGCTGCTTTGTATTACAACGGCCAACGTCTCGGTGTAGTTTACTAAAGCAGCATGAAAGCGGAAGCATCGGTTTCCAGTGCTCAGCAGGTAAAACGCCCTACCTCTAGTCGGTTTCCATCTTCAAACAAATTGCCCGAATTGAAAGTCCCCACTGCCTGTCCGAGGATTGAAACGTGTCATGGCCGTTGTTGTCACGCCGCAATACTAGGACCCAGTCTTCCACCCTCTAGCCAGTATGAACGACCTGCTCAGTTTTCCCTTTACCCTCATTACCAACAGGATATTCTGACCACCCTATGGATACGAAACACTTGAAAGCATGCTCTCTAGTCTAGTAGTCATTGAGGAAGACCATTGATGGGTTTCTGGCAGTATTGGCTACGTGGTTGGAGTTCCGTGACAACGTTTTGTACCTTCGGATTGAGTAATGACGATGGAATTGATACATGTACCTCAGTATCACAGTAAGAAATGGTGGGCAAAAACATTGGTTTGCTCCCAATCCTCTCTAATGACCTTAGCATGCTTCTCGTCGCACTATGCTTCTATGCATGTGTCTCTAGAGCCTTGGTCGACGTCTTGATTGCAGCAGGAGCATTCCTCCCATGTCTCGTCTCTTTCTCACGCCACTCTGACTTTGACCTGTTGAAGCGGACAGTTGGCACACCGGAAGATGTTGCAGTTGGGACATCCAGGAGTGGAGTTACAACTCATCCCAGTATCGCCACATTGACACTAAGTATCCGAGTATAGTCAGCATTCAAGGACCATATAAATGTCCACGTGTTTTGATTCGTTGAAGTACTTACGCAAGTCCAAACCCATTGATACTCGTACTTCTTACTACCCCCTTTGTGCGAGAACTTAGGAAAGGTGGACTTCGGACCGATTTTTCTTTGTTCAATTACGCTGTATGCATTCGGTCGCGAGGTATGATAATCTGACTTGGACCACTCTGTCCACTCCGTCCCCGTTTCCAGCGCCTCTTCAAGACGCGTTGCAACTGTCGGATCCGATGAGGTCGCAGTGGCTCGTAATGGGGGAGTGTCTTGGGAGTTTCCTACCATGATGTTACAGCTCTCCACATTGATAGGGTGGTTTGCTTCGACAGGAAATGAAACCAGAATATCCTCGATGATATCCTCGGCGCTCATGAAAAGCGCTAATGGTTCACCTACGTAAGCAGCCACAATCATGCCAACGAATTTTGCGTCCTTGATCAGCCATGCACCTGAGGTTCCAGTTGCTGCGTTCGATATGCGGTCAGCTGATCGTGACCAAATAAAATGATTCGGAGCAGAATAGTTCCTTACCTAGTGGCTTCGTAAACTCGATGGTCCGCAACAACAACTCTCCATCATTGAAAGGAAATTTCTTGGCTCGCGGCAGTATTGTTCCGTATGCTACATCATCAAAACCAAAGATGACTGAAACCGGTCCTTGCTCCAGCTCGTCATTCGTCGCGAACGAAGTAATTTCGGCAGCATCAAGGGAAGAATATGCCCTATTACTATAGCCACCGAACTCTTTGGTTCTGAGCAGTGCATAGTCCGCGGGTGATTTGGAGGTTCCCGAATGTTTACCATCGGAGTATAGCTTCCCAAGAAAGTTGACGCCTACCATACCATCGAAGAGACGCCACTGGACAACTTTCGACCCGTCTCGCTTTCCGAGAACTTCTCGACCTAAGTTGAAGAAGTCCTCTTCTTCCTCATTATCGTCAGAAGACTCTTCACTTTCGTCCAAGTCTGAGTCGCAAAGATCGGTATTCCAGAAGGTGTAGTCAATGTATTGTTCCATATCCGTAAGCTCTTGCTGTTCTTCGTGTAGGGAGATTCGGTCGAAAATTCCGTGTGCAGTCGTCATGGCGACGCCCTTGAATGCTTGATGATAATCCCCAATAATTTGATTCAGAAGTCCCCCAATGCGAGAGAAATGTTGTTCCAGAATTTCGCCATCTCTTATCAGTGTAGAGCAGCAGAGTGTACCGCATACTGATTCCACCGTTCTTCCTCCATCTACCGCCTCGAAATGATGAAGAATTATGGTTCCAGACTGTGCAGGCGGCTCTGACAGGCCTCCTGGTGCCATCGGTAGCTGAGCCAGAGGAACAATCGCTCCGGCAGCTCTGAAAACCGGGCCACCGACATGAACTTGCGGTTCTTGCACCGAAAACTGTACTGGGTGCTCCAGATTTTTGATGCATCTACTGGCCTCTTTGCGACACTCTTTGCTGCCACAGAATATCCAAATGCAGGGTGATATCGTGACCAATTGCGACTGATATTCCTTTTTGCCAGACAGGCGCAGCTCTGATATAATTCGCCACTTTTTCGGATCCGGTGCCCTGCTGGTACGGGACTTTTTCAGTTGATGTTTCTCAATCAACTTGAGCTCGACCACCTGCAAATTGGAATCCAAATCTTGTTTGTAGTCATCCCATTTCGCCTGCAAAGCAGTAGAAAGTGGCAGCTTTGACTCAAACGCTACCCAAACGTCGGAATGATTGAATTGATAAATTTCGTGGGAGGGTATTTGCACTTGGTAAGTGTCCTTCATACACTCCGTAGCCTGGCTCTTCTCGTGATTGATGCTGGCCCCTTCTATTTCAGTGCCGAGGCTGGAATCGGCAGATTGCTGTAAACCCGCTGACGTCTCATCGTTCAGACTAGTCTGTGTGATGTCTGGATCCGATTCTGAGGCATAAACCAATGCAAGTTCCCCGGGCCCGTTGTTGTTGGTACTTTCGAGTGCCGACGTGGTGAGGGCCCGGATCTCTGGGAGGCTTGTATTTTGTTCTGTGGAGGACGTGGCATCTCGACGTTCCAGTTGGATCGTTCCGTGGGGACGAGAAAGCTTTTGGACCGGGTGACTGAGAGCTGAACTCGCCTCTTTGTTTTTGTGACGTGGACGAATCACGGAATTCCGCCATTCTGCGACGGCCTTGCTCAGTCTCTGCGATGTGGACATTTCATAGGGTGGAGCTTCATGTTTTCGAACGTTATCAATCACGGCGAGATATCAAGCTTGATGTTGGTCCGATGGATACAGCGCCACATAAGAACCAAGCCTACAAGGCAGACTGGGAAGGTTATGGCACACCGCCTCGCCGGCTGTGCTCATGTGCATGCAGACACACACCAATTAGCCATGAAGCTGGGTACGGTACCATTTTAAGGCAGTGAGGCAGGTGCAGAATCTGCTTGCTGACACTTTCCAATGAGCTTGCTGCACAGCCCAGCAGTCTGCCTAATGATTTAGCCACACTCACTTAGGCAGCAACGAATCTGCTTACGTTATACACTCCATTGCGTTAACAGCGTCCACCCCCCCTTTTTGCTGAAATTACGTACGTATAATCCCTATATATATATAAAAATTTGCCTAATGCTATATAGATATTTATAGTATAGTAATTAACCTATTCTAATAGCTTTAATCGATCTATTTCTATAGAATCTTATTATCTAAGGGTATTATAATACCTCCTAAACGCTACTACGTAGTTTAGTAAGCAGATAATAACCCTTCTAGGCATTATCTATTACCTATTACTAATAATATATAAAAATAACGATATATATAATAACTAATATAGGATATTACTAGAGATCCTCTTTAACGCTTTACCTTGCGATTAATTAGGATTGTTATGCTTATTAAGAGGGCTTACTAAGCTATAGTTACTAAAGAAGCTACTAAAGAAGCTACTAAGGAGGCTGCTAAGGAGTTTATTATTACTAAAGTTAAACCTAAAACTAATAATTTAGTAGTAGCTAAGTTTATATTATAAAGAAAGTATATACTTATAGCCCCTCTATTATTATAAAGAGCTCTAAAAGTATCCTCTTACTAAAAAATAATAATAATATAGAAGAAGTAAAAGAAAGATCTACTATATATAATCTAGCTTTAAAATACTCTACCTTTATTAATACTATTATTTTAACTAAACTTAACCCTAATTAACCTAACTTCTTATTAAACTACTTAATTTATAGATAATATACCTATAGTTCCTCGCTATAACGCTAATAATATATTTATATTATTTTATAATATATTTAAAGAAGAGGATAATATAAGTAATAAAGAACTAACTCTACTATAAATCTAAGTTACCTATAGCTTAGTACTTAAAAGTAATAGTTTACTTATTCTCAATCTAATTATTAAAAATATTATATATAATAGATTTAATATTACTCCTATATTAGATATAAATAGTAGAGACTAAGAAGTAGATAGTAACGCCTAACTTAAAGTAGAAGTAGCTAACTTATATATTCTAAAGAAAGCTAATATTACTATTATTATTATTTAGAGGAAGTTTATTAATATATCTAAACTAATACTAATCTTTACTTAAGTCTATCTATCTACTAAAGAGGTTACTTAGCTAAATATTCTATAAGTTAATATTATCCCCTCTCTTAAATAAACTAAAAAGAGAAGTAAAGTCTACTTCACTATTAAGTAGTAATATAGCGCTATACTAATCTCTAGTAGTATAGTAACTAGTATATAAATACCTCAAAAAGGTAGCTAAGTAGGCGTTTTAGCTAGTATATAAGAAGCAATTAATTATAAAGCTAATAATCTTATAAATATTAAATATTAAAAAGAAAGTATATATAAATAACTTCTCTATATATATATCTACTTAAAATACTAAAGATATAAGAATAATTTAAGTAATAAAAAGTTTAACTAATATTATATATTAAGCTAAAAGTATTATAAAATTAAATCTTACTATATAGAGAAGTAGATAAAAGCTATTATAACTAGATAAGCTAGTATTAATAATGTAGAACTACCTAAAGAACTACTTAGTAAGATTCTTTATAACTAGTTTATAGAAGATTAAAAACGTTAAAGTAAGAGAAGTAAGAATATTATTAAAGTTAATAATAATTAGAAAATAATAATAATAATAGAAGAAAAGGCTAAAAATACTATACTTCTATTATTAAGGTTAAGATCTAGCCTAACTAACGCTAATAGTAACACTATTATTAATATATATAGTAACATAAAAGCGCTAGATTATTATCTTTAATATCCTAACCTATACGTATAGCTACTACTACTAGTACTACTACTACTAGTATATTAGCTATATATAAATATCTTATAATATTTATTACTAACTCTTCTACTATTAAACCTTCTAAGTACTTATTAACTAAGTATTATACTCCTAATTTGTTTATCCTCGCTAGTAATACTAGATTTACCTTAAAAAGCTCTAGATTAAATAGCTAGCTTTATTAAGTAGTTTATATCTATCTATAGTAAGTAATATAACATTAATAAAGAGTTTAGAAAGAAACTATAGAAACTATAATTAGTAGATAGTAGCTTATAGGTAATTTATAAGTTACTAGATATTTAGTTTACTAAATAAGGTTTTACTTAAGATCTTACTAAAAATATTAAGAACTTAATTAAATCCTTTATAGATAATAATACTTATTATAGAAGGTAGTCTAACGCCCTCTCTAATATAATATCTCACTCTAAACTTTATTTAAACTATTAAGAGTTAGAGGGAGATATTTATATAAGAATATATACTAGATTACTAAGAAGGATAATAGTAGCGCTAGTTAAAAACTCTATAATATTAGTTTTGAGTAAATTAAAGTTATCCTAATATATTAACACCTTAATACTATATTAATCTATTAAACAAGAGATCTATAATATACTAGTTAAAGTTAGTTAATATAATAAGTATATATAAAGCTATTTACTATTAAATATAGCTAACTTTATAAGCGTTTTAAAACTCTTTAGTTTTATTTTATTACTACTACTATTAGTATTATAGATACTACCTATATAGTTATAGATTAAATAAGATAAAGTTAAGTAAGGTAATAAAAACAATTAGATTAAAATCTTAAGTAATATATTATTAATAGAGATATATTACTTAGAAGAGGATAATAAAGAAGAGTAATTTAGCAAGAATCATATAAAGTTTAACTATATATATAATTTTTTTATATAATATATTTAACTATAGAAAAGTCTACTTATAGCTATAGATTTAATACTACTACCTTATATATATAAAAATAATAAAATTACTATTATTTTAGGTCTATAAATAATATAATTTAGTCTATCTTAATACTAGTTAGAAGTAGTTAAAATCTCTAACTATAGTTAGAATCTCTAATTATAATAATATATTATTATCACAAATTATTATTATAAGTATTAATAACATATTTTAGCTATTATATAAGTAAAATTAATATATATATATAGCTACTAACAAAAATAATAGATAATAATGTATTTTTTATATTCTAATACGCTTATAGCTAAACCTTTTGCAATCTTATTAGCTATAATTATAGATTTAATAATTAACTATCTTATAATAACATAATAAAGATCTAAATTGCTTATTAATATTTAATACTTATAGATTATCTTCCCTTTTATAGTTTAATATTATTAAATATATACTCTATCCTATTAAAATTAATAAATAAATAGTAGAAATAGCCCTTAATCTAAAGTAGATAATACCTAATCTCTATAGCGTAATTATATAGATATTTTATAAAATCCTAAGTATTATTTTTATTATTATTCTACTTTAAATATATCTTCTTAATATATTACTTTAGATTACTAAAATACTCTTTAATAAAGTTAAAGTCTAGTAAATATAGAAGTAGAAACTTAAGATTAATACCTAATACTTAGCATAAAGTTTCAATTTAAGGTATATAATAGCAAAATAAGTTATCTATAATAATAATAGAGTTTAGTTCTAGAAAACGCTTACACTTTAAGATAAAGTATTCTTATAGCTAATAAAAGAACTTATCACTATTAGTTATACTATAATATATAGTTAAGTAAAAGATACTACTTAATATAAAAGCTAGTAGGATTTATATATAAAAGTTCTAAAACTAATTAATCTCTATAGTTTAAAACGTAGTAAGCTCTTTTAGTACCTATCTAATCCTCTATATCCTAATATCCTTATTAACGCTAGATTTATTAATAAATACTAGCTAGTTAAAGCGATATTATTATATATAATATAAGTACTTATAGCGTAGTTTATTACTTCGCTAAGTAGTAATAATCTTAGACTTCTTATTTATCTAGCTAGCTAAATTTAACTATTAACTAATTATAGAATAACTAATCTAGATCTTAAAAGCTTTAAATAAGAAATCTTATATCTCTTTAAGAAATAGATTACTATAATATTATAGTAGTTTAAGAAGCTCTATATAATACTATATTTCTATCTTTTATTAACTCTAGTAGTACCTCTTATATCTCTATACCTTACTAGTAGTATTACGTTATAATCTATATCATTAAATTATTTATTTAGTATAGCTAATAATACTTACTAGCTTATAAGTCTTTTAGTCTTTAAATAGTAATATTATTATAATTATTAATAGCTATAGATTTAAAATTCTAAGCGCTATTATATTATTATTATCACTTAGTATTTTTCTTAATATATCTAATATAATAAACTATAGATATATACTAACTAGTAGTAAACTATAAGTAACTAAGCACTATCTATATAGTAGTAGACTCTTACTTTAATATTATAAATAAATTAAGCTTTTAAAATAGTTATTAATCCTATTAACTACTAAAGCTATTTATTCTAAAGAATTATATTAAACCCCTTAGTATACTTTTATATTACTTAAAGCTATATAAACTATATACTAAATAGCTATATAAAGCTATACTATAAGTCTCTTTTTCTATTCCTTAATAAATATCACTAAAAACTCTAATAATAGTAATATAAACCTTTTATTAGTTAATTAGTATAGGATAAAATAACTAGCTAGGTTAGTAATACTTCTATAAGTAAATTAACTACTATAGAAGTATTAGATATATACTTTACGTCTCTATTATATAGTTATACGTTTAAATACTACTATAACTATAATAATTAATAGTAATTAAGGTATTAGCAATAGATTTAGCGCGTTTTGCGTGCGATGCAGAAAAATGCGCGTCATAGCGTAAAATTAGCTTTTTTTCATGTTTTTGCATAAGCAGGGAAAAAAAAGGGGGGCGGACGCTGTTAACGCAACGGAGTGTAGCACGCCCGCATCCTGTCACTTGAAAGGGGATTCCTGCGAAAAAAGCAATATCCGTGCAACTTCTATTTATGTGTGGCTTGACCGAGCTGGCTTCAAATCCTTCTCCACGACGGATCTTTCTCAATACACTTACAGAGGAGCCATGACAGATATGAATGTAACAGACACTCAGTTCTGCAAGCTTGTCTGTCCAAGTATGGCACATGAGGATATAAAGGAATATCCTCAACGTCAATACACGATTTTGGCCGTTCACCTCAGAGAGAGAGTCTCAGGTATTACCCACTTACTGCGACCTTATATTTCACCGGCCGCTGCAGAACAGACGGTGGAATCAATAATATCATCCTTGCACCAATCTAGAGACCGGCCAGTCGAAGATGTTGTGGAGCAGGTCAAGTGCCTGGTTCCACCGTGGAAGGGGAATGAGCGGAAGGTCCTCGACATCATCAATTCCGCAATCTCACTAGCCGTCATGGTCAACGTCCACGTAAGGCTGTCAGACTCTGTATTACTGGAAGCCCCACTAGAACACCTAATCGACCAAAAGTTCAGTCCAGCGAAAGATATCAAACCATGCTCAATAAGCTCGGAACTTACCATGAGCTACTTGGCTGAAAACTACGAATTCTCCGTTCGATGGACAGACTACCTAGATGAGCATCTCGATATCAATTGGGGACACCGAGTCGTCTCGATATTTCAACATAAAGTCTGGCTAGCCGCACAGATTCACCCGAAAAGCGGTACCTTGCTGTCCTTAGAGGTAGTTGAAGAGGCACTGGACACACTGAACATGTTGTTTCCTCATCTCCATGACGCAACGGCTTCCTTCATGGAGAGGCATGGGCAGGAGTTTCACCGATTAGGGTCTCTCAGTAGAAAGCCAAGGACGGAAGTGCGTGATTACAAATATTGGGGTGGAAAGATTGAGCAACTGATGGGAGAACTGAGTAAGCCGCCTAGGGGGTTCCGCCAGCTACGTCCAGACAGGCGAAATGTTCTCAACCCCGTCAACTTTTGGGTTGCCGCAGGCTTGGCATGTCTTGCGTTTTTCAGTAGTATTGCGTTCGGAGCGGTATCAGTTTATTATGCAAAACGCTCGCTTGAGGTGTCAGAAAAGTCGCTGGAGCTCTCAAGACTCCAATACCTCCTGTCAGTCGCTCAGGCTTGCTCGACACCAGACGGGAACCAGTCTTTCTCAGAGTTTTGTCTATCTTAGGGAGGGTTTTGGATGCATCTGAGGTAGGTTTACATGCAATGTATCTATAGATGCTATAGAATAGCACCAGTCCAAGATTTCATGCAGTAAGCATTCACGATGCTTACGAATCTGGTGATCCTGATCAAGACCATTTGCCGGGGGCCTGGTCGTCACACTCAAGTCATGTGAAGTAACGTCATTATTCCGCAACATGGAGAATAATTACCTATTCCATACATCCCTCAAAACATTCATCTTAACTTCAACCCCAACGCGCACCCAACGCATTATACAAAGTCTGATTCACAGGCAACACACTCCCATGCCTCAACCCACTCGGGAACCCCGTCCGCGCACTCGCGCTCCACCCGCTGTTACTCGCCACATTCCCCGTCTCATACGGCCTATACCCGTCCTCGCCGTAGAAATCCAGCAGCACGTGCGCCTTGCCCGCGACCTGGTTGTCCCAGTAGCTCGCCGGGCCCTCGACGCCGCTCTGGATGATCGCGGACGACCCGCCCGGGCGCGTCCACGTGCCGAACAGCCCCGTGGTCGAGACCTCGACGAAGACGGTCTTGAGCGATTCGTCCTTGAGGAAGCGCACGAAGGACTTGCCGTCGGTGCCCGTCGGCAGGATGTTGAGGTCGATGATGTTGGTGGGCGACTTGTCGATGTAGGTCGCGGGCGCGGAGAAGGTCTTGAAGTCGGAGGTGTAGGCGTAGCGGATCACGATGGGACCCGGGGCGCCGGTGTGGTTTGGGTCTGAGGAGGGGTACTGCGCGGTACGGTGTTACATTACGGGGGATTCAATGGCAAGCTGACGGTCGTGAGGGGCAGACTTACGAATTTGGAGGCCCAGTGCACGAGGTACTGGCCCTTGCTTGGGTCCCAGATGGCCTCCGGGGCCCAGACCATGCCGGCGCTGGAGTTCTCGACGACAACGAGGCGCTCGCCGCTCCAGTTGACGAGGTCGGTAGACTCCCAGACGAAGATGCCCTTAGAGCCCTGTCGTTGAGCGGCGTCCCATGTCGTCTGAACTTTCATGTTAGTCCGGCACAACACTGGATGAACACCATCCGACGACAGGAAAGAGATCCCAACGTACCTTGCCAATATCCAAATCCGTTCCAACAATATACCACTTCTTCCCCTTCTCCGCGCCGCCGCCCTCCACAATCGCAGGGTCGCGCACGCCTCCGGTGCCCTTGGTGGGCTTGATCACCGGCGCGCCAGAGTTGAGCGCGCGGAAGGAGACCGCATTATTACCGTTGCTGAGGTACAGGTACACGTACGGGTCGGCGCCGAGGAAGAACGCGCCGAGGTATCCGGTCAGACTGGGATCCGCGCGGGGGGCGAGGTCGCTGAAGTCAAGGGACTGGATCGGGGAGGCCAGGGCTGCTGTTGCGGCCAGGCCAGCGCCGAGGAGGGCTTTGAGAGAGGGCATCGTTGTGGGGAACGGAGGGTATCACGAGGACGCTGAAGAGAAAGGGAAAGAGGATTCAGTGAGATTGAGGCGGAGGTGAGTGCTTATGAACACTGCCTGATGGACCCCGCAACTTCGGGGATATCAAGTCGTCACGCCTGCACACGTCGTCATGGAGACTCGACTGCTCCGCCGAGGCGTGCAGGTGGGCGGGTATCGCGACATTGCAACGCGAGTAGCGTCGTGCTCGGAGGGAGCCACGGATTGGAACGCATGGCATTGGGAGGTGGGAAGGTTCAGGTTGGACACCTCCGCCGAGGCTACAATGGACCACCATTCATACGCTTCGAGTGGATGCCCAGGCGCTAGGTGTGCGATTTTCCCGTGATGGAAGAACAGCTTCTCACTCATCTCACACGTGGCGGGGGCTTCGGAGCCGGGATGTAGGCAGTTTGTGAGGTTGCAGCCGCCTTCTCTAATTTGCTTGGCTAGTCAGTCACGAGGGTCCATTTGGGCAGCATAAAATAACTTGAGTGTGTCAGTCCACACCGGAGCAGAACCCCATTTCTGCAAAAGACATCATCGAGAAAATGGAAGGTAGCGGTGAACAAGGCAAAAGAGCAAAACAAGGCCGCACATCCGGCCCCCTCCGAGGTTTCGCTCGGTACCTGACAGACACCGGACCACCTGTTTGACAGCACAGATCACCCAGAACAGGGAAACGCAGGCATGGTCCCAACCTTATGAAGAGGGGCGGCGCGAGGGGAAACTGGGGAATTCCCAGGTGCCGGGAGATCTTTCGCCAGATGCGACGTCAGGTGCGCTGTGCCTGTGTGGGGTTCGCGCAGCTCGCGGGGCACATCATTGGTGCGCATGTTTGATGAGGACGGGCTGAGGGAGGGAACTATGTCATTGGGATGGTCACAGAAACGGACAAGTCGGGATAAGCTTGTGGTGGGTGGATATATATACGAGATATGTTCCCAGAGGTTCGTTTTAAATATGTACGAGGAAGATGAAGAAAGTATATACAGGAAGACACAAAGGAAGTCCACGTGCGATCTGCTTGACTCGCATCCCTCAGCGCTGATAAAGTTACAAGCACTGTCGATTGTGTCAGCAATGTCGTTTAAAACGGCCATGTTGCCCCTCGTTCTTATCATTGGGGGGATTGAGAAGACAGAAAAGGCGACATACCTGAGAATAGTAGGAGTCCTTAAAAGTGCACTTCAAGCCCGTGGCGCACTGGAAGCTCCCATTCCATGTCGAACCACCGCACTGGTCGTACAGCGCACCAGCCTTGGCCGTCGCAAGGGCGAGGATTTTCGCAGCAGCATGCTCCGCTGCGACGACGATGTAGGACGAGGGGTTGGTTGTCACCATGCCTGGGAAGATGGACGCATCTGCAACGAAGAGGTTGTCTGTGCCCCAGACCTTGGTGTTGAGGTCAACAACGGCATCGCCGCCATTGCGGCCATCGCCAGTGCCGAGCTTGTTAGTGCCTACACGATGGTTATTATCGTCAAGACTCATTGACATTGAGGGCAACGGATAGCACTATGGGCAGGCTTACCGATCCAGTGGTTCGCACGACGGTTGGAGTACGATACCAGCATGTTGTTGACGTAGTTCCTTGCCGTCGTTCCCGGCTCGGGGAACAGCCATGTCAGGTTGGCGACATTCTTGAGGGACGCTTGAAGGTTTTCAATGCCCTTAATGACGGCCTCGACATCGTTTTGGTCGCGAAGGTAGGGCACGGTCGAGACGACAGTACCAAGGTTGCCCTGGATTGTCATTCTGCCACGGGAGGTTGCACCGCGACCGAGATACTGGCTGATGGTGATGGACTCTAACGACAGGGTCAGCCATCACATCAATCGAGTCAGCAGGTTGGTAGGACTTACTTCCGTTGGGAGCACCCAGGCTGCCCTCCATGCGAGCAGTGTACTGAAGTTGGCGAGTGATGCCGTCGGCACCCTTGAGTTCCTCGAAGAAGCTGTCATCGCGTCAGCGGCATTCTGAAGATTCTCAATGGGCAACTTACAGAGGCCCAATGTTGGGCGCTGATTGAGCCAGGATACCACTCCTCTTGTTGAGGTACAAGTTCTTGTCAGTAACGTTGGGGTCGTCGTACGCCTCGTAGAAGTCATAGAACTCCACAGCAGGGTGCGAAACCACCAGATCAGTCTGCCGTCGGTCAGTTTCCTTCAAATTCCTACATTCCTTCTGTGAACCCACATTGGTATGGTCCTCAAGGTTGTAGCCAACAGGAAGTGTGATCCATGAGCTGTTCGAGATCATCGTTGGCCCATCGGTGGAGCTCTTGACAACGTCAAGCTGGTCCTTTGGTCCGATTCCACTGCGCAGCAGCAGCTTCGCACTGCCAAACGTCCCGGCTGACAGGATCACTCGGCCAGTAACCGCGGTTACGTTGACGGTCCCTTGGTATCCTCCACTGAGGTATGGCTCGACTTCAACACCAGTGATGTGGCCGCCGGTACGAACGACACGCTTCACGGCGGTGTTCATCCACAACTTGAAGTTGGAGCGCTTGCTTGCGGATACGAGGTACGTCGCCATGGGTCCACCTCGCTCACCTCCTGAGTACATGTACGGCGTCTTGCCGAAAGTGCGGTTCTTGGAGTTGGGATTCGCGTTGAGGTCGAGCTCAGTCCAACCTCCAGACTTGAGACCGGACGAAATGACATCGCGGCCAGCCGTGAGGTAGACCTTGCCGTCCTGAGACGGAGTGGTGGTCCCCGGAATGCGGGAGAATACCCGCGATGTGGCAGCAGCTACATCTGATGACTTCCAGCCAGTGGGAAAGTTGTAGTCCCAGTCCAGAGAGTACGGCTAGACGAAGTTAGTGATACGCAACAACGGGCGAAAGGACGAAACTGACCTTCCACCAAAGCGCAGCGTTGATGGCTGTGCCACCACCAAGGACGCAGCCCGCCATCTGGTCGGTGTCCTGGCACGCAATGCCGGCTGAGTTCTCCCAAATCTCGTTGCAAAGTCCGGGCACATCGAAGCGGGTGAGGTTGGTGCCAGCAAGCCAAGTAGGCCTCATAGTGCCACCCCATCTGCCGGAAGATGGAGGGCCCTTCTCGATGAGCAGCACGCTCTTGCCGGCTTCACTCAGCTTGTCAGCTAAAGGAATACCGCCAGCTCCAGCACCAATCACGATGTAGTCATAAGACTGAGATGGGACAGGGACACCAGTAGGACCTGGGGCCGCAGTCGACGTCGCAGTCGGAACGGACGTGGATGTGCTTCCTCCACCGCAGCTACCTGTGACAGTCTTGGTGGCCAGGGCAGCCCAGGCAGAGTACGATGGGTTAGCAATGTCGCTGTTGAGCGACGTCCCGTGGATGTTCTGGTTCTCGTGTTGCGCGAGAACGATGTTGGCCGGGCAGGTTGGGTTGGTCGGGCTGCTGAACGCTTGGGCCCAGCCGAGAACCATGGAGCCAGCCGAGGTACTGACGCTACCAGTAGCACCGTTGTGGTTCCATTGGAAGCAGTTCTGACAGCGGTAGATGAGGGTGTAGTGGGTGGCGTTGATGGTGGAGGAGATCTGGGTGAGCTTGGCGTCACCGGCGTATACGGCCGGCATGTCGTAGCCAGTTGCCCAGCGGAAGGAGGTGAGGATTTCGTTGCCGCTGGGCCATGCCATCACAAGGAGCTTGTTCGTCATGGTGCCGCCGAGGGAGATACCGCACCAACCGGTACCTTGGCCATTCTTGGAAGCGCATTGCTGTTCACTTTGTAAGCATCGAGCAGGGCGTATTTGAGAAACGGCGATAACATACAAGATAGCCAACGTATTCGTTGGCATCCACCGTGAGTGCATTTTGAGGTAGGGCGAAACCGTACGTCAGGCCGCCGGCGGTTTGGGCAGTCGTAGCAGACCATGTGCTGAAGATGATGCCAGTTGTCGGGTCGGTGTAGGTTGTTGGAGTCGAGGCCTGGGCTGCAACTCCTTCTAGGACTAAGTGATGATGTTAGCGGAAGTCTTGGTTGGGAGGCTCGGTCACGTACGCGGCGAAGCCGCCAAGAGGGCTGCCAGAGCACCGTTGCGACCGAAGAACTTCATGGTGCCGGACGTCAACGTCAACAAAGGTCTAGCAACCAAAGCGGTAATCGATTCCCTGCAACTCCTAGATGGGAGAGGCAATATTTAAAGGGGCGACATCTTCTCAACATCTGCCAAGCCTTCCCCCTGCCCATCATATCACCTTACCTCCCTCTTGTCCTCTGCGACTTTCTTCTTTCAGCCAGATGAGATGTCCCAATGCTGGCGCTGCTGCCACATGACCACAGAATCCCGCAATCTGGCTCGTCCAGTCACGGTTGATTTGATTGTGGATGGGACGCATGGTATGCGAATCCGCCGATAGGAGGAAATGTTTGTCTGATCCATGGAGGGAGTGCGGTCGAAGACGTGGTGGTGGGGTTGAAAGTCTGCCAACGGAATGTAACATTGCTGATTGCCTTTGTTGGTCAAGTCTCATGACCGGGGGTGATCCAGGATAGCTAATCTACCAGAGGCATGAGGAGAAACAGCAAATCAGATGAAGGGGGATGGCATTAGACGCGGGACGGGAGTTTGCACATGAGACGAACTAATGCTGATGAAAAAGAAACATGCGCAGCAAGGAGAACTCTTGCATCTGGGTTTTTTGAATACAGCTCGAGACTCTGGACTCGGAACGGCATAGTACCCAAAACTCTGGCACCCAAGATGCAATGTCTCGGGACTGTTGGAGTGAGGTTGAAAAAGGCGTGCAGCGCATGGCCGCCATGTCCAGGAACGGGAACGCGGAGGCAGACGAAGGCGCTACCCCACGTTGCGCGCCGGCACTTCGAGCCGCGCTTCCCAATCGAACGGGGCCTCCTGGCCGTCAGCTGGGGTCCCTTGGGCTGCGCGCGAGGAGCTGGATGCAACCTCGACAGCTTTCAACCAGCATCACTCATGGGCGCGAGGTCTCCGATGCGTTCGTTTGTCTGCCGGGTCCCTGCAGTGGATGTGAAGGCGTATTCCGGGCCAAGACTCCAAGCGTCGAGACAAACGCCGGGGAGCTTGTGATAGATTGCGGGGGGGTCATTCAGAAGAAAGCGTGTTTGCGAAAACCCAGGGGTTTGGGCGGCGTAGTGTCTGGTATTGAGAGTCAAGTCTCGGCCACGCCCGTCGAGGGGGAAAGTCAACCGGAAGTCGAGCGAATTATTGTCGGAGCATTATTCAGCTCAAAATCTTGACTGTTGGATATGTCGGGCGTGGATTGTGGCAATCCTTGCTGGGCAGGTTGGTGCAGCGCCGGTTGAATGGGTGTGTTGGTGCCCAGAAAGGAGACATTAAGGCACGGAACGCGGGTATTCTGGGCGCAGAGAGTCTTCATCTCGGCTGGCCGCGATGCGACGTTGCGGTACTGCCTCGACCGAAGCCAAGCACGCAAGACAGTCGGTGATTGGAGAGACCAAGCCTTGACGGCCTCGTGGAGGTGACACACGCCCAACTTGTAGATTGCTCGGTGCCTGGGACGATGACAAACGGATGACACCAGACACACTGGCGGCGCGACAGGGCGGGTGCTTGCTGGTGAGCCGCAATAAGCAAGCGGGAGTGAGTTCCGAGGCTGGAATTGTCTTGCTTGGGTGTTCGTGACGAGAGAGGAGGAGGATCTTTTGTCTCTGGTTTGTTGGGTCGAGACAGGGCGAAAGGGAGCAGAAGCCAATGATGGTCGGTCCGTTTATTGGATTCCGGGCCTGGTGAACGCTCCCGTAGGATCGGCCGTCGTTAGTCGTCGACGTGATCTCTTGGTCCGAGTCGGTAGGGGCGACCACCGATGCGGCAATCGACGGCTGTTCATTGAATCAGGGCTCCTAGGCAGTAGCCAAGAGTAAGGATGCCGAGATCCGAATGATGGTCAGTACTCCACGATGCTGGAGGATACACAAGTTGGTCATTGTGGTTATTGGAAGTTGAAGTTGGCAGAAGTTTGGCACAGGGAAAGAAAGGGCAGGAAATTAGGGAAGGCGAGGTCCTGTATTTCAGTCGCTGGTAGGTGCTTCCCCCCATAAACATTCCTTCCTTTAGCGGAACGTGGGCCGAACCTTCCTCCATCCGACCTAAATGGCGCCCACCAACGACAAACATCATGATCATTATTCAACGAACGTAGCTTTCATTCTTACAATTTTAAATACCTCGTGCACATTAAGTGCAAAAACAAAAACATTGATCAGTGGGAGGCTTGAACTCCCGGCCTTGGCATTACTGAACATCTCAGATGAGATATTAGTACCACGCTCTAACCAACTGAGCTAACCGACCAGATGGGTGCCGTGATTGGCTGATGGGAGAGCGTCAAAGAATTTGGCTTATGTCCCTTCGTTTGCTCTCCACATCTCGTTTACGTGATTCAAGCATCTTTTTCACCCGCAAGGGTTGTAGAATTTCCAATTGATTTATGAAATTGAACGAAAATTGCAATGGTATTGTAAAACTTAATGAGTGGGTGAGAGAAGATAAAGTGAATGAGCCCAAGTCTATGTGTCGCTGATGCCCGCTATGCCAAACTCCGTGCTGATGCATGCGGTCTCCGAGGAAAGCCACCTGAAATGAAATAGAAACGCCGCCTCTATCCCTTTTGACCCCTTCTTCGCTTGACCTCAAACCTCGTCTAAGAGTCGAAAATCGCACCGTAAGCAGGAATGCCCCTGCTCTCAAGGCCGTATACGACTTTCCTCGTCACCTTTTGGTTGGAAATGATCACCACCGCCTCACAGGGGCCCATTTTCTTGCCGCAGGTATTCTCAATCTGCGCAATACCCGCTTGGCTCCGGCTGTTCTCCCAGATTCGGTACGTAATCGCAACCAGGTCGGGACGGCCCGTCTTCTTGGTGTCGATGATGACGGCGTTCGGGTCGGCCTTGTAGATGGTGTCGATCACTGCCTGCCCGTATGTCTCGGCGGGCCGCTGTGTGGACCAGATGATGCGCACCGGGTGGTCGGGCTTCTGCACAAACAGACTCAGACACGGACCGATGCCGGAGCCGGTGGCAATCACGATGCAGGGCTCGAAAAGGCCGGCCACGCGGAGCACACCGTACTGCGGGACGCCGCGGGTCCAGATCTTCTTGGGCGGGTTCTTAATGATCTTGTCCGTCCAGTCGCCGGCGTTCGACACGAGCACCGAGAAGCCCTTCTTGCCGGCGTTGCTGAGTCCTTTCGGCTGGCCCTTCTCGGCGTCGGCGGCGGTCGGGGCGGCGGGATTCGGGATCACGGCGAAGGCGTGCGTCTCGCGGAGAGGCGCGTCGGTGAGGCGGACGGCCTGGCCGTAGTGCACGTCAGCGTAGTCGAAGTTCAGCTTGACGACGTGCGCGGACATGGCCTCGGCCTCGACGTCGCGCAGGCGCAGGCGCGTCCAGGGGTAGGCGACCAGAGCTGCGATGACGATGAGCATCCAGAAAGACGGGGTCATGACGACGGAGGCGGCGTAGGGGATGTTGGCGGCGTCGCTGGAGTCCTCGGCGAGCATCATGACGAGGGCCCAGAAGAGGAGGACGACGGACCACCCGAGGAAGCGGTGAGTGCCCTCGAACCAGTTGTGCAGGAGCACGCGGGCGCGCGGGTGGGCGAAGGCGATGATGAGGAAGAGAAGGAGGCCGATGAGGTAGCTGTCGAGGAGGATGTAGGCGCGCAGGGCGGAGCTGGGGCGGTCCATCTCGGCGGTGAGGACGACGAGGAAGAGCACGAACCAGAAGAAGGAGGCGACGCCGCAGCCGGAGTGGATGCCACCGTAGGAGTAGACCTTTGCGAAGGCGCGGCGGACGGACAAGGGAGCCTTGGCGGGGAAGAGGACGAAGACCTTGAACATTGCGTTGACGGTGTGCTCGTTGCGGATGAAGAGGGCCGCGAGGATGTTGGCGGAGACGGCTGTGGCGCAGGTCTGGGGAGTCAAGGCGGCGCCGGTGAGGACGGAGTTAAGGATGACGAAGATAAGGCACGCGATGTTGGCGAGGAAGGCGAGGGTGAAGATGCGGCGGTAGACGGAGCCAAAGTTCCAGCGCAGATACCGGTAGGCCCGGTTGCCTTTCTTATCGGGGACGGTAATCTCGTCTTCATCGTCTTCATCGTCGTCGGAATCGTGTGTTGAAGCGACGGATATCGGGGCTTCGTGAGTAAGCTCCGGAACAACGAGAGTGTGCGTTGAAGAGTTGCGGCTGTTCATCGGGAAGAAGGCCCTCGCAGGTGGTGTAAGAGACAGCTCAGGGTTGACATGGTGCACTTCTTCGACTGGAAGAGTGACAGAGGAAGCCATAGCGGAATTGGAAGACATGGTCGGCGAGGGTAAGGGAAGAACTGGTGATCATGTTAGGACAGTGGCTCAATAGTCCTCATCATGCATAGGACGACTTACAAGCAGGACAGCTCAAAGCCAACGAAAGAGGACGATGAGAAGAGGTCGGAACAGGGGATGACAGAGTGATGGGAGATAAGGAAATAAGCCAAAGATATAGAGAAGACAAAAGAAATAAGGAAATAAGAGAAAAAGGAAAAGAGACAGGAAAAAGAGACTAGGAGATGGTGTTCTTGGATTTTTTGATTCTGGTGTGATGGGGAAAAGAAGATCACCAAGGGAGAGGACCCCGATGGCCTGATATAGACCCCCTTCATGATGCTGAAGGGCGAATGCCTTCATGACCCGTCACATGTGGTGCCCACAGGTAGATGCCATAGGTGAGCGCCACGCCTGAAGAATAGTCTCCGCAGCCAAAATAGAATCCGGCGACGTTGGGTTGGGCCCGTCGTCCCAGGCACGAGGACCCCGGCCTTGCCCCGGCGCCCATCGACGGGTACAGCTAAACCTGGACGAGGGAGGTCGAAAAGACATGGAGGCAGTCTAGTCACGTGGCGTGGTGGGAGAAAAGAAGGTACGCCTCGAGAGGCACGGTTGCGTCGACGGCTGAAAGGTCCCGTCGGAATGGGTGCGGCCAAGCCGGTAGTCTCACAAAAATAGAGGGGAGGTGGTTGGGGTGTAAGATGGATGGATGGGGTGGGAGGTTCAGTTCAGAAAGCTGGAGGGAGTGCGCTTGAAAGGGGATTGGCTGCCGAGACTAGGGTGTGTTCGTCCCATGCAGTGTGCTTTTTCCTCCAGCAGAACAGACGGGCATGGCCGGGCCCAACGTGGCGCGCCAGAGGTTATCTTGGCCCTGCATCGTGGTGTGCAGAAGTCGATCAGGAACCATGGCTTGCGTGGCTTGGCTGTTGAAAGAAAGAAGAGCACATGCAGGCTGGATGTTGGGTGCGTGTGTGTTAGTGTGCAGCCAACCCAGCTCTCTGGAGACGGACTCTTCCGATCGGGCAAGCGCACAGCGTCTTCATGCTTTCTTTAGGCCTCAGATCTGTGAGATGGATTGGTCAGGATGTGGATTCGTACTTGCTTTTTCGACCGAATAGCTCGGATCGGAGTCAAAGATGCGATCCCGGGGCTGAATATTGTTGCTTCTTGGCCGAGACGGGCAGCCTCGAAAAGGGCATTGCTCGCGGTTCCGCGGTTCAAAGCACAATCATTGCAGGGTATCTTGCCGGTGAGTACATCAGAGCGGCTGGGACCTGAGAAAGAAAAGAAAATGGAGAAGATGGATACCGTGAGACATCGCCTTCAGATCCGGTCCTTCGGAGACATTGAGACAGTGCTGTTGGTGAGGCGGATTGACAGCCAGCTAAACCGGCTCAATCCCCGTGGTAATAGCCTCGATAAGGTGAACTCGGCTGTCTCTGCTAGACATGTCACCGTAGTGCATGATTTACTAACGGAGACATTGGGGTGGATCCCTATCATTTTCCCGTCTCCCGCCCTTGACGTGCTAGCCGTGGAGCGTCATGGCAGACACCGAGGTGGCAGACACCGAACGACAGCCTCTGGCATGGAGAGAGCGCGCTAGGTCGCTTCTCGAAGTTGTGGCTGGATGGCTTCATGCGCGTGCTCGGCGCAGACTGGGCGGTGCTGGCGTATCTCGAACCCCCTCGATAGCATCGGGGGGATACGATGGGATGATGGTATGGGAGACTATGGGAAGACTGCTGTTTGTCGTGCGATTGAGATGTGATAGGCTGGCCGGAATGCTCATATCTCGAATCTCGGTGCCTCGCAGTGGTAGTCGTATGTGGCCTGTCAAGCTGAATGTCTGAAACACCCAGCATCGAGGGAGAGCAGAAGAGGAGCTCTCTTGCTGCCCGACGATGACGACTGCGAATCCAGACGTCTAGTTGGTAAGACACAAGACGTTGTCCCGGGTGTTGCTGGGGTTCCAAGAATGGCCGCAATGATGGGATCGTGAAATCATGCGTCGAGCTAATGCCAGTCCAAGGTAGTGACAGTAAGAGAGAACGATGGAGATATTGCGAAGCATGCAGAAGCATGTGGCAAGGCGGAAGCCAGTAAGCCTCTTGCGGGGAGACTTGACCTCCACGAGTGAGGCGCTTTCAAGCTTCCGCCAGGTTACGTGACATCGTCTGGTACACCCCGCGGCGCCTTTGTCCTCCCAACCCGAGGGTTGGTTGCTGGCGCCACGGCCGAGCTGGAGGGCCAATCGACGCCGGTCGCTCCATGATCTAGGACATGCGCTACCGGCACTAGCGCGGGAAGAAGAGACATAAACAGAAACATGAGATAGCCACATAGCTTAAGAATCCATCTCGTGTGTGCGTCGGGAGACATCCACCGAAAGAAAGACAGTTGTGGGAGCTGTCAAAAAAATAAAAAAGTGCCCGGGCCAGGAATGCCAACGCCGGCCAGGTCTCAAGGGATTGCCGAGGACTCGCGAACCTGTCACTTGGCGTCTAGGGATGGACGGCTAGGGCCAGCACGGTATGCTCCGTTTCTCTGCGTAAGACACGTCGGCGATATTATCGACGACACCGTCGTGAATGTGTTTTTGGGGGGCCCTGCTGCTGCCTGTGATGTTTCTAGCCGGGGAAGCCTGGGAGTTGGGGCCGGCGCTTGTTGCTGTAGGGCGACCGCTTGGCCGGGACACAATATTTGCTGCAACCGAGGAACGTTGTGGATTCCGCGCGGAGGCTGCTCCGGGCGATCATCGATGATCAATGACCTGACAATCGGGACAGGTCTCACGGTCTCGAATTTTCGAGGCGTGAAGACGGGGCTGTCGCCTGCGTTGTTCCTGGAGACCCCGTCCTCTTCGTCCCTGATGATGATCTGTCGATCCTGTCATGCTCCCTTGGATATTGACCGTTGTTAGGGAGAGTGGATGACAAGACGGGAGGGGACGGGAGGCATTGGGGAAGGGGGAAAGCAGAAAAATATACCTATTTCGGGCAGAATCTCCAATTTTAACTCTGCCTTTAATGACATGATTGGTGGAAGTCATCGATGTGGTTGCAGCACCAGTCGTCTTACTGCAGAGTCCGAGATCCTGTCGCTATTTTTCTCCAGCACTAGGCAGTCGTTTGCTAAAGGCACACGCGAAACATGGATCACCGTCGATATAAAGTTGTAACCTGTTTAATTAGGTGATGGTTGCGCATTCTTGCGTTGAAAATACCCAACAGAGATTGTGAACCGAGGCTGACCGATCCCTGGCACACGACTTTGTACTGTTGTACTGTGACCCGCGCTAATATGTCGGCAGACACAACGGTGTATCCATGAAGACAGGAATAACTTGCGACCGGTTGAATGCACATCTTTCCGTGCCTCGGAATAAACAAGTGGTCAGATATCACGCCATTCCGATCGATCAAACTTCCATTCTGCATCGTACTGTGTCTGGAAGAAGGAATTATTTTTACTGTAATTTTATCATGAGAAGACAATGCATCCCCTGATTCCCCCACCAACCCCGCTTCGCATTTCTTCTCCTCCGCCTTACTCTTCTCTCTCTGCGTCTCCTTGTTTCTGTCATATGCTCGTGAATGTTCATCCCAGGATCATTAAGATTATGTACATTTCAGACCTGCATCACTTAGACAATGCTGTCCGTCTCATAATAAGGATCGTCGGGCAAGTAGGGAAACTTGCGAACGACGACATCGCCCTTGTACTCCCACAGGTCCACCTGAGTGGGCTCGTAATCCAAGCCGCAAGCATCGGTCTCGGCTCCGAAGGTCAACACGTCCGTGGTGTTGCCGTCGTGGTAGTTGATGCGGACCATGTTGACCGTCTCGACGTTGGGGCCGACCTCGAAGTAGTTGGCCGGCATGAACTGGATGCCCGAGTGCGCGGTCGTGAAGACGGTGGTGGGCAGGTCGCCGGTGTGCGGGACGTGGTGCATGCCGAGGTTGAGCCACAGCACCAGGTCCGTCTGGTTCAGGCTCTCGCCGTCAAAGAAGTCGTTAAAGTTGACGGGCGGGTTCTCGACGTCCTGGTTGTTGTACGGGTGGCTGCTCCGGGGCTCGGTGTCCTTGCGGACGGAGACCATGATGTCCTGCTCAGCCCATCGGGCCGCGTTCTTGAGGACGTTGGAGTCCTTCACTGTCAGGTGCGCGAGACCGGTGTAAGGCAGGATGCGGTAGGCGCGGTACTCGCCGTGCCTGTTCTTAACCTCCTGGTTGAGCACGAAGAGCTGGTCCTGGTTGTTGTAGCTCCAGTCGAAGCGGCCCTGGTCTTCGTTCTCGATGAACTCGCGCTCGACCTTCATGGTGTTGAGGGCCTTGCCCTTTGACCACGGGTAGACCTGGGTGGTGGGCACCTGGTGCATGCGCTGGACGCTGTTCTCCGTGCCAAAGATGTCGAAGTCGGCCTTGAAGTTAAGGACGTGGTCGTGCATGGAGCCGGACAGGTTGTCGTGGATCTTGAAGCCGTAGCCCTCGTTCTTGGCGTAGAAGGCAGCCTGGATGTAGCCGGACGCGCGGACCTCGACCGCGACAGACCCGTCGAGGAAGAAGGAGTAGCTGAACATGTAGTCGTAGTTTCCGACGGTGGACACCGAGCGAACGGTGAAGTAAACGTTCTTGGTGGCGGTGACGTACTCCTGGGAGCTGTGGCGAGCCATCGGGTAGTCAGCGTCGTACTCGAAGAGGCAAATGCTGTTCAGGTGGGTGTGGGTTGTCTCGGAGACGTAGAAGGAGGAGTTCAGGTAGGTGGCGTATGACGGGCAGTCGTATCCCTTGAGAAGCTCGAAGGCGAAGGGGCCGAATCCGTAGTACGTGTCGAGGTAGGCAACGTGAGACTGGGTAGGGTCGCTGCCGGCGTAGTGAGCCAAGGCCTCCTGAAGTCCAAGCTCGTACAGAATTCTCTGGCCCTTGTAGCGGATGTCATAGAGGGCCATGCCGGTGTCGCGCGTGAAGCCGACGTAAAAGCTCCAGCCCATCCATTCGACGTACTTCCTGTCGGGGTCCACGGAGTATCTGGCACCTTGGGGGGCGACTGAGGTGGGCGGAGCGTTGGTGTCAAGAGGGAGGATCTCGCCCTGCTGGTCGGTCGCAGACCAGTCTCCAGCCCAGTTGCCGCCAAGCTTCTCGACCTTTCCGCTCCAGTAAGCGTTGCGGAACTCCTCAGTAGTCTCGTAGAAGATGCCGTTGTAGTACCACCCCTCGACAGTCCATTGAGAAGGGTCACGGCCGGTGACGTCTGACATGAAGAACAGACCCATGGGCATCATGGACTCGACGTCGAAGATTGTGTTGGGGATGCTCCAGAACGTGTCCCAGCGCTGGACACGACCATCGTCCTGGTAGTAAGGGTCAATGCCCCAGATGGTGAGGGTGTCGTTGTCGAGGCCGAGAGCAGTAGCGTTCCACAGGTCCAGAGTGATATCTGCGACGGTCTTGCTGACGTCGTAGAGCCAATCTTGGGCGAGATCATCATCGGCATCCAGGTTGCGGACGCGGCCACTGGTCTTGCGGGTGTACGGGTAGTCAAGGCGCTCCCACTTGGTGGTGCCGTTATTGACAGGAAGAGGGCCGACGATGATATCTTGGTATTCCGGGTCTTCGGAAGCGCTGAAGTCGATCAAGACGTGGGCATAGCGGGCGGGGGCCGCAGCACTGCCGTCAATGTATGCCAGAGCTTCGGACTTGTTGGGGGCCATGAGCTCCACAAGAACACTGCCGATGTTAGTCTACGTTCCGAGCAGCTGAAATCTGGTTCACTTACATGGTGTTATCCCATGAGGTAGCGTTCTCGCTCTGTGTGAGGTTCAGCTCCGTTTGAGCGAACAGCCATTCTGTGACGCCGGCGGCCTCGGGGCCGGTCAAGCCGCTCCAGATGTTCTCCTTCGGGGCGTCAACGTCATTGGGGTCGTGAACAACGCAGTCCGCAGGCTCGGAGCTGTTGCTGAGCTGGCGTTTGCTCATAGCATGGGCGAGGGCCTTGCGGCCATGACCTTTGGCGCGCTGCTGAGCCCATGGGGCCTTAGGGAGGCCATTCACTTGAGGGATGATATCAGAGCCGAGTAGGAGCAAGGCTCCCAGACCGAAGGTGCGGGTGAGCGAAGAGAAGCCCATCTTGTCTGAAGTGCAGTTGTCTTGTCAGGCAGAATGGAAGACTCAAAGAGGCGCTTGAAGCTCTGAGCAACCGAGCATTTTCATCAGACTGATGTTGGCCTTTATGTACGGAAGAGTCTTTGGAGTCTGTCGGCGAGACATCCGGCGATGATGTCGCAATATTGTCCAACCCCGACACCGGTGATGGAGTCGTATCAACGACAATCTAGAATACCTCCATTAGACCATCGAGTGGCAGCGGGTTTCCATGTCACAGCCAGCATCCTCTTGACTAACCTTGAATGGTAGGCCGAGCCGCCAACCAGCGGGAGCCTCATCTGCAGAACTCGGTTCAAGACAACGCCGTTCCGACAGACACTTAGATGTGAGCTTTGTGACCGGGCTTGCTATCATGCAGGAACCTTTGTGATGTACCCCACCTACAAGCGGGATGATCGCACAGAGTTGCTGAATTCAGTTCCTGCCCGTGGTAGACAAGCCGGGGGATGCTGATATCGCGGGCCGCGGCCAGCGGGACTTTCGGTTGCAGTTCATCCCAAATTCCAGCTGTAAGATGATGATGTGCTGCTAAAGACGATTGTCTAGCGAATCTTGGCCGTTGGTTTGCCTGCCACCAGCTTGGCTGCCGAGATCACCAGGGTGCGTTGTTGCGGAGCATCGATTGATAAGACCAAGGCCAAACTTGGATAGTAAGTCCGAGAAGAAACATTCGACCAATCGACTGGATTCTTCTCGCAAGCCGCGAAGAAACGGATTATCGGTTCGTTATCTTGGGGCCAGTCCTGCGGGTTCTCTCCCAGGGCCGGTCCTTGCTCATCGGGTGGATGGACGGCTCCAGCATTGCCGGCCATGCGGAGAGGCTGGGCATGTGGGGTTATCAGAAGATGCCTGTGAGCTTGATGCGGGGAGGGTGATAAATCGTACAAGGGATGAAAGAAAATGGAAGAAATAACGACGACGAATGACGACGACGGGCAACGATAACAATGACGAAAATGACGACGATAACAGCGTTAAGACTACCTAGTTATAGAGTATAGGCCTACAAGAAAAGTAAGTGCTCTGGCATAGGGATCTGGAGCGGTTTCGTAGGGAATTGCCAGTGATTGCTGTGACTTGCGCATGCGATTCCCGACTGGTGTCTTCGGTTCAACCCCACGTGGTTGGCAGCGGCCAGCGATCCCAAGACGGCCGAAGCCGTTGGAGCGCCTCTTGAACGATAGGTAAGGTTATCCTTGAGATGAAGCATACGTAATGCCGGAGAGACTAAGTTGACGTCGCAGTCTGCTTATCTTCCGTTCTTATCTCGGACTACCTAGCCAACCGGCACGCCAGGCATGCCAGATGCGAGATGGACCATGTGCGCCAAAATTCGCGCTGGGGGGAAGGCGAATTAAACGTTGTGGTGACTATCTGAGCTCCACTTGTTAGTAAGTCTAATCCGATCTAGCGGTTCAAACCATTGGATCAGGACTTGCCAGATGAACTTCAATGAAGAAATTCGAACAACAACAAAGTGCCGTAGATTCGGGGGCGACCGCGATGCAAGCCCCACTTCCCACTTCCCGGCCCGGGGTATGGATCATGATAATCTCGCATAGGCGCTGATAGGTAAACATCCAGGCTCTCGCTGCCGAACACGCAGTTCAACTGCTAGCCATGCTGGCTTGAGAGCTGGATGTGGAAACAAGCTTCGCCTATCGAAGCCCATGTCAGTGGTTGTGCGGGGTTTTCGGCCAACTTCGACTCCCATGCCCGACGGTCTGCCGTGACGTCGGCGTCGGGTTGATCTTCGGGCTCGACAGCTCGCATACTCTTTCAATGCAAGAGACAGACAGAAATGACGTTTCCGAATCTGGCAGTTGGATTGACCAATTTTCCAACTCCCGTGCCGTCGGACTCTCTCCGAAATCGGTGAAAACCGCTCCGTGTAGTCAATCGCTGTGATAAGATCAAGATTCTTCTTTGTGTTGAGAAGGAATCCCCTCAACATTCAAACGGACCATTGTATTTGCTGACTATGCGTCTTATTTTCGATTTCGTCACGGAGTCTGGTAGTATTTTCTCGCTGAGGTCAAGACTTCACCGGTCTTACATCGCACATATGTGAGCAGTCTTCTGCAGCAACAGACCAAACGGCCGCGTATCCTTTCTCTGGTGAGTTATCAGTAAGTAGACTTAGATAGATAGGGTAAGGTAAACAGACATCTGGAAACATTACCATTATCTTCAGTGGTGCGTCTTTGCGTTGGGCGTTTAGTTCAGAAACCTTTTACTCTGGAAGCAAAGGATGTCGAAGACAACAATCACTCATGGCTGTCTTCTTGAATATATATAAATCGCCGTTCTTTTAGCATTCACACTGGAGCATTCCCTGATATCACGTTTCAAAATGCAGTTCAGCGGGCGCCATGGCGCACTACATGAACGGCCACCCATCATGCTGGACCAATGAACAGTAGGCATCTTGCTGTCGTGGATCAAACTCTGCAGTCCGCACGTAGCATGTGGCCGGAATAGGGGTCTCTGCGGGCGTCTCCTTTTATTCTTCACGGATGATTTGTCGAAGGGCCGGAGTGACACTGTTCTTGAGCGCCCGCAAAGCTGCACGTCAACCGATGAGACGGGGATTGGACGTGTAGCGTTGCCCCGACGCCTGTGAGTGAAGCAATAGGCAGTCGTGACCCGAGAGATCAGCTATGAGGTGCATTGCAACATTGCCCGTCAAACAATGAATGCCATATGCTGCTGTAGATTTACTGCGAGGGCAGTGGACTGCTCGGACGAGCCTACTTAAAAGACCAACTATTCTCTCTGTGCTAAAAAGACAACTTCTCTGACATACTCTCTATAACCTTCAACGTCGTTATCGCTATTACTGTGGCTATCTCTAAACGTGTCTATGGTTATTGCTATAATCACCACACTCGTGATTATTGATTAGCCATCCTTACTCTCATTCTGATTCAAGTGAAGCTTAAAATCCATCATGCAAATAGGAAATATAGCCGCGTAGACACTAGAAACTGAGACGGCCTCCACCCCATACCCAGACCTGTTACGCTTAGATTTATCAGTAGTACTAGTCGTGTTTATGTCGAGAGGCCAGATAAAATACAGCGATTGCCACAAAAATGAGAACAAATCCCAAACCAATTCCAACTCCCCATGCTTTTTGCGCATCTTCCTTGAGCGCATCCGTGCCTTTGAAAAGAAGGATCCAACCAGACTCTTTCTTACTTAGCTCCGTCGACGCGCAGTAGCAGCTGTCGAAGAAGCCAATTAGCTCCCATATAGAAATCAGCAGAAGCCATACAGTGTTGGCCACGAGCAAGAAGCAGCCCAGTAACCGTAAGAAGACTGCAAAAGCTCCGCAGAGTTGTGCTCCTAGTCCAAGCCTAGGCTCATTCTGTTGTTGTTGTTGTTGTTGTTGTTGTTGCTGTTGTTGTTGTGCGATACGTATTCTCTCGTATCCTCGCATAGCAACGTGGGAAAGTGCGGCGGATAGAACCAAAGATGCGCACGCTGCAGTCGAGAGTATGCCGTATATGAGGTAGCTACCCGATCTGCAACCCAGGCCCTTGACGACTGTCTCAAAGGCTAGGATGAATGCAAGGATGGTTGTACCCCATTGTATCAGGGCGCCCATAAGTATCGAAAAAGCCAAATGTTTCCAAAAGATAGGCTTTGCCTCAGACAGCTCATTCAATGTCGAGTACTCGTACAAAGGACCCCGAAGAATACTGTTGCTGTCTTGATGTGTGAGGCTGGCTTGAGATCCTGCGGGAGATGGCTGTGGAGCAGCTTGAGATTCAGGAGGTTGCTGCGGGCCAGTTGCATTCATGTCATGAGGACGAATCGCATCCTCATAAGCGACAAGGAGATTATTGGCGAAGTTGATCCAGGTCAGAGTGCGGGCGTAATTGAAGGCCGGTCCCTCTTGCTTCTGGAATCCGGCGACGTTGAATATCCACAGTCTTGTGGGACTGCTTGTACTCCCATTTCTTGAGTTTCGTGCGTTTGGAGCAGTTCGAAGACCATCTGCAACTTCAATTTCAGGTCGGTAACCACTGGCCCCTCTGAGGGCCGACTGCATGGTGCCGGCTTTGTTCTGCGTACCCACAAGGATCCAGCCTAAGATGACAGGGACCTAGATTACTCCGGGATTAGCATTGACTCTTTCCCAGTCCAGTTCTCGCCATGAGCAAAGAAAAGCTTGCATACCAGCCAGATCCAAAGGGATCCCGAGGAAAGGACGAGAGCTTCCTCTGTATCGCCCACCTTCGTCTTCAGGGATCCTACCGCCGTAAGAATCCAGGCTATGATGGCTACTGATAGTTGAGCCACGAGTGACAGAGTGACCCCTCTACGAGTCGTCTTCAGTTTATCTCCAGCTTGTTTCCACCATCCGTTGTGGTCGCTCAGGAACATCTGGGCGATCAATGCTCGTTCTGTCTGGATGAGACGTGTGGGGACTTGTTGAGCAGCTTCTGCGATGACTACAGCACCGTTTGCTTTTGCTAGCATCCCTGTCCCGGATTCCACTCCATCTTGATTTCGAAGCTTTCTGAATGCCTTTCGAATCCAAGTTTTGTTGAGAATCGTAACCATGAGAGAAACTGTCATTAGCATGGGACTTCCAAGTCCAAGGCAAACACTCATGATGTCAGAGCCAGTGCCCCCCGTCTCATATGGTAGCTGCGCCGTAAGGGCCAGCCATGGAAGAAGATAGCTTGTTGACCCGGCGGCAATACGATTGAAGTTGGTGGCCTGCGAATTAATTCACGTTAGCAGTCATCTCGTCTCACAGCGGCTATGCGAATGAGTACCATATTGATGTGATCGCGACTGCAGTAATCCTTACAAACAGAAAGACTGAATCCCCAAGCTTCATCAATCTTCGGTTTATCGACTTCCAATAGTCTTTCGCCGTGTATGGTCATGACTAGGCCTTTTGCGATACTTTCTTGGCTTGTCGCATTGTTCTGAAATTCCTCATTAATCTTCTGGGTGCACTTTGAGTACCAACTATCGGCATGGCTGCTATCTTTGACCGGCCTGGATTGGTCGTTCAAGAAAAGTCCGACCTGTTCCAAGTAAGCTGTCGCGTTCCGCCCAGTTGTGCTCTGAGTGGTTGGAGACATGGCTTTGTGTTGGTGTATCAACGCGTGCAACAATTTTGGCGATCGCGTTTCAACAGATATTGGAATGAGCCAAATTCCCGAGAGAGCTGCGCAAACTCTGGGGTCAATCGCCCATAACTTGACGTGAGTCGTGAAACTGTGTCGTGGAGTGTGGGTTGGTTGAACATGACAATATGTATGCCATTTTGCCTGAAGCACCCGAACCAGCCTGCCGGGCGGCCTCTCTCTGGTCAGCCTAGCACTGCCTTTCAAGTCACTTTCTGGCTGCAAACAATACGAGATTAGGCTGATGTCTCTTTATTGAGGCGTCCTTTGATTGGGAGACACCATTGGTCGAAATAGTGCTGGTCGATAAGAGCTGAGAAGAATCGGGCAAGGCTGCCGCAGTGTAACACACCATTTGGACCTCAAATTTGCCACAAGGCATCACTGGTAATGGGTCCTAGGTAGGCTTTTGACTACCCATTTTATTGAAATATCACTATTATGTGACTCAGATGTATGGTTTTGGGCAGAACCTGCTGAGAAATATCTTGCATGTTTGCCTAGAACATGGTGAAGTATTGTTTCCACTAGGCTCGGGGGGCTCGATAGCGTAGAGGTTTGGCGTTGGTCAAGCCACAAAGGAGGGCCGCAGTCACCGAATATTTCCAAGTCTACCAGAACCAGGCCTTCGAGTATAGGTGCGCTGTCTACATTCAACAATAGGAGGGAGGGGCGATGCTGAGAGCAGATGGCGTGTGACACAAGGCATCGGACACAGGCAGCCGGCATTCCTCCAATAAGACGCCGTTGTAACTTTTTCCTGGTAATTCTGACATTATGATCGGTCATGCATTGTATACTAGGTGACTCCAGCAATATGAGCCCCATCATTGGCGTCTGTCTTTCTTAGGCCTTTCAGCGTACACCCGCTCTCCGTCAACCGCAAGCTACATTCTGAAGGCCGCCCAGCTGTCAAAGACAGCTCACCATGGCAAGAAGTCTGGAAAATAGCCTATGGCCCGCTTTATCACGGTCTTGCACCGCCTCGTTTCCCCTGCCTATGGTCCTATGGCCCTCTGAAGCGTCTAACGCGGCTAAACGTTTCCGAGTGCTTGCTACCACATCCCTTCTAGGCATCTCTAAGCGGGTTTAACATGGCCCTTTCCTTGCGTCGTGACCTGAAAATCGCGGTTTTTTTTGTCCGGAGTTTTCAAAGAGATATCTCCGGTATCAGTAAGAAGCTATCATACGTCCCGCCAACATGCATAACGCACTTCTCAGGACCAGCCGCTACCTTCTTGTGGTAGGGCGGATTACGGATGATTTCTTGGCCGGATATTACCAGACGGATAGATTCTCCGGCCGAAAAGAATGTGCCGCTTGGATACAGTGCAATGTCGACTTGAACGATTTCGCCAGGCCGAAGCGGCTGGTCCGAGATGCCAGAGCTGACAGGGAGCCATGGTTTTGAATGTATCTGGTCCAGCTCACGACGTGATGCTCGGCAAAACCCTCGAGTAACCCAGTCATCAGTAAACCCGACAGACCCGTGGAAGCGAACCGGCTTTCCCTTCACGTCGCGCTTATCAACGGCGGCGAATAGGAAGAGGTCATTAGGTACAGGGCTCTGTCCGGGTTTCCCGCGAACCTCGACCCAAAGTCGAAGCTTCATCTCTCCTGTCAACTCCGTGTCTTGGTCAAACCGGAAGTCAAAACTGACTTGGCCATTGGTACACTCATAACATAGCTCGGTTGATTTCTCTGGATTTGATCGTGACAGACCGGAAGGGCCAAGACGCAGCTTAGACCAAGTAACTCCTGGCAATGGCCAAGCCTTCTCACCCCGCCGCTCATGAATAACGTCCCGACTTGACCGTACCTCAAGCATCACGGGTGGATGGGATAGAAAGCCGTTGTTACTCTCGCCCTTGACGAAACAGTCCATGAACTGCTTTGTCAGATGTTGAACTTCGGGCGAGTAGAAGACGTTCCATTTGCCTCCGCGATGTGTGTAGATCCATTTGTGGCGTGATTGAGCCCGAGTGAAAGCCCGGAAGGAACCTTGTGTGTGAAGGCAATGGTCCGAGAATAACCCACATACTAGAATGGGAAGTTCGATGTCATCGACCGGAGCGGCTTTCTCCCGCCAGTATGAGTTCATCAATGGATGCTTTTCGAGCATTCCCGCAACGCTTGCGTCGTTGTCTTTGATGAGGTCGCAGAGCCAGTAAGGGCAGGTTTGACCTCTGTGTGCCACCAAAATGTGAGGAAGCCAGCATCTTCAATGCCTCCTGGACAGATCGAGTCTTGATAAGGGTCGGTGAGCCCCTCCCATGGCACGATTTATTTCAATGCGGGTGGCGGACCTCCATAGTGACGGCAGGCAGCAACGTGAAATTGTGTGATGGCCAGAAAGCTGACGCCGTTGAGACCCACGGCACCATCGCACCATGGCTGTCGCGCGACCCATTCGATTGCTTCATAGTATGCCTTGGATTGATTGTCCGACATAACAGTGGCCATCCCCTCGCTGCCACCGAACCCGGGGAGGTTGAGATTGACAACAGCGTAGCCCGCTGGGACCCAAAAGTTTGGATCAGGAGACTCCCAACTAGTGACAGTTGAGAACTTTGGTCTACCCCCAGCCTGGGGAATCAGTCGATACTGATGCGGCGGGCCGCCAAGAGGCGTCTTTCCCAAGGCTGGAAGCTTATGGTTGTCATATGGATGGGCGCAAATAACCACGGGGACCTTGCGGCTATCTTCCTCGGCCCGGCGTGATCTGAATACGTTGGCGAGAAGTTTCGTGCCATCGGGAAGTATGACTCCGACGTCATACTCGCACAAGATATCGGAATCTGCTGGCACAAGGGTGCATTGGGGATTGAAAATCTGGCATGTGGTGACAGCACGAGACAGCAAAGGGCGAAGAGAATACCACAAGTTAGAGGCTTGTCTCAGCTCATCCATACTGGGCGGACTTGGCCGAAGGCAGATATAGGAGAAAGGTTCGCGGAAGGAAGGGAAATCCACACAAACGACCTTAGCTCGCGACCAATGCCTTCTTATACATTTTAGGAATTACACATGTTATTACATCACTCCTATCATGATTCAATTTCTGTACCAATATCAGATGGACACTCTGTCTCATTAGGTAGTGAACGAAAGAAGATCGCACACAGGCGTCGGTACCAACAAAACTCCGTCGGCGGTTGGCAGCCTCCCGACCAGCCCGATCTTCATCCAATATTGGTACATCGGTATGTGACAGTCCCGCGTTGCAATTACAAAGGCCTTATTATAGGCGTCGCAGAAAACCAGCAACTTTTCACCTGGCGGCGTGAAATTTGACAAGCATCGGCTTCCACATCGTCGGAGATCCCAAAAAGGCAAGACAGCCGTCTACGTGTATCGGAAGCTAATGGCACAATAAGTCTTGCCGACCAACCGTGCAGGTTTGAAGGTACACTCCGACGACGAGGTTTGTTCTGCTTTGGGAAGCCTGCTGTGGTAGCTAAAACTCCAAATTGCAAGTTGGTTGTATGTTTAGCTAGGGGGAGGAATGCTTCTCGCCTTGTATCACCTGCCATAAAGCTTATGCTGGAGACACTAACAAACGGCGAGCAGTGAAAGGAACCACCACTTGGATATCAGGCCAAACTTATGACATGATCTTCTTGTACCAAATGGACTTGGATAATACGTATATACCTATGTATGTATGGTAGAATATGCGGCGTAGTATTTACGCAGTCAATAAAGTTATATGAAAATGGAAATATGTGCTTGGCTATTGCCGTGGGGGTTTTCCAAGATTCCTGTGACGACGGAAGACCTAGATCTTGCCGATTCCAGCCTTGCCCGTCACGGTGGACTTGACGTTGCTAGCCTGGATGGGGGTGACAAGGTTGGCCTTGCTCTTGCCCAAAGCGCTCAGAGCCGCGGTGCTCTTAAGGCTAGGCCAAGCGCCGCTGCCGGACAGAGAGTTGGCGACACAGTTGCGGCCAAGCGAAGAGCTGCAGGTGGAGATGGAGCCAGAGTCGGGGACGTCAAAGATGTTCGCACCGCTGGAGCTCGAGTCGGTGGTGATCGGGGTCTTGGCGTTGGAGAAGACGTTGCCCTCGAGCAGGACGTTGGTGCCCTTTGTGATGTCAAAGTTGTGGCCAAGGTTGTCGGAGAAGTAGTTGTTGACGGCTTGGACGGTAATGCCGGTGCCGCTGATCTTGGGGGCGCGACCAGACATGTCGTGGTACCAGTTTCTGTCGAGAGTCACCTTGTCGCCATCGGCGACGAACATGGTGCCCCAGTACTGATTCTTGTTGCAAGAGTTGGAGTATGCGGTTACGCCGTCGAATTCGGTGTTGGAGATGGTGAAGGTGCTCGGGTTGAAGCTGATGGAGAAACTCGTTAGCTGCTGTCAAACCGGCCATTGAGGGATATGGATGGACTTACTGCGAAACGATGAACATGCGACCCGCCTTGCTAAACTACATCACCAATGTCTTAGCACTCTTTCTGAACTTCTGTTGGGTCAATTCACTCACCTTGCAATGGTCGATCCAGAGACCGTCCACTCCCTCAATGCTCATGCCATCGCCGCCCCAGACGTACTGAGGGTTAAGGTCCTGAAGGCATTGTAAGTCAATAGTCTATAGCATGTGCCTTGATTCGTCTTACGGTGATGTGAATGTTTTGAATGCTTCGCAACGTTAGTCAAGGGAGAAGGGTTCTCCGGGGCCGTGGTCACGTACATAACATTTTTGGTACCCTGGGGAATCTTCAAGCCCTTGCCTTGAATAATGCCCTTGCTGCCGACACCCACGATACTCTTGTTGCTGCCGACAGTGAGTTGGGTCTTCGCAGCCTTGTCGTACTTGACGTCGACCTCGCTCTCGTTGGCATCGCACGAGTCCTTGCCGATGGTGTCTTGTCCACCGTTGCTGGCGTTGCAGCCGGACATGGCACGGCATCCCTTCTCGGAAACGGTACCCTCGCTGCCAATGTAGTTGAAAGTCTTGTCGATCAGGATGACACGCGCGGTGCTGTCAGACAGCCAGGTCTTGAGTCTATAAATCGCAGTATTAGCACGTGCATGACGGATGGTAACAATTCGAAATCAGAGGGTTTAGAGGAAGAACTAACTGTGCAATGTCAGAAGGCGCCGCAGCTTTAGCGGAACCTCCGCCAGTGACGCCGGTCGCGAAACCATAGGCCGTACCAACGACCTGCGCGGCGACCAGAGAAGGAGAAAGCGCCACAAGGGCCGCAAGAAGAGTTGTGGGGTACATGACGAAGAACAGGAAGTTGGAAGCGAAAACGAGTGAATGGAAAAGAGCGTGTGACTAGTGAATACCGACCCGGCTCAGTGTTCGACACGCGGAGCTTCTTTATGGTTTTCATCTTGGGCAGTCTATTGAAAGTTCGGGGTCGGTAGAGCTTAACCCACTCTACTGGTACGGAGTTTTCAGTTGATCGGTGGATTCAAGGTTAGAATCAAATAGATGAATGTCTAACCTACTGGGGACTGACTGCCCTTACATTATCGATCCAAACGCACCATGTGCTCCTTGTTAACGATCGGATACGGCGCGTAAGCTGCCGTGTTGAGAATCCCAAGATGGAGATATACGCCTAAAGCGGGATAGCTAATCCGTTACGCCGCCCTAAGGCGTTCGTCTCAAGTCGTGAAGCACCGCTTAGCCAATACACACGGATCCCTTGATGCCACCTGATTCTCATAAGGATCGCCCGCCGGGGAAAATTTACCAAAAAAGGCATGGTCACTGCTCGACGAAATTGTGCCACGTTTCACTGGCGCGCAAACGAGAGTCTGGAATATATTTTCCGCCAGGATGGCAATTTAGATTGTTGGATAGGACTTGGCTTAAGGTAAATGCGCAGGTGACAGAAGATAGAAACGTATCTGTGTTGCTCAAACAGAGATCGAGGGTTGGTTTCAAAATACCAGCTTTGCCGCCAATGGAGGGACAGCGAACGGCGCCAAACAGAGCCTGAAAGACTGGTCTGCCTAGGCAGCATCACTTCACATAAGCACGGTGATCGAACTTCATTGCAGCTTGAACGTTTGATCCGTCGGGTTTGGAATCGAAAAGTGATAGCTCTTTAAGCTTAAATGATGTACAACCTGCTGCAGCACTTCTCAACCGCGAAAGGAACTCGGGACGATTAAGTGTCCGAGAAAGGTACTCGGACCAGACAGCCGCCCGAATCTCACTGCGGAGGAGCACTGCAATGGCGCTCTGCCACTGAGTGGGTGGGCTCCCACGAAGAGATTCCTTATTCCAGACAGGCTACTACGTATCTAAATGACCATTGATGCTGCTCGACCATGCATTAAGAACCTATGGGCTTCTGTAGCCTTGAAAGAGGTGACATCAGTATTGCTACAACCGTTTGCAGCGGGATTGCCAGTCAATATTGGAGGAAATAGACTATCATGCAGAGGACACCCTCAAGAGAAGCCCCTGTTTTAGGGCGCGATGTAGCTGTGCATCAGGCATGTCGCCTACCACGTACCGAACACATGAAGCGCTGGCCACTTCTGTCCACAAATTGACTGACCAATCTTGCTGGTGATGTTGACAAAATACAGGGGGGCAATGGACATCGGAACAACGGACATCGGAACAACGCACAGCGGAACAATGGACAGCGGAACAACACGACAGTCTTCCCGTTCAGGGGCCAGGGCGCCCTTTGCCATACGGAAGAAAAGTTGATTGTAGACGAGGGAGAGGGGCGACTCAGCTCCGTGACGGTCAGACTGTGGGACTCTACCCTCTGCAGAATTCAATAAAATCTTTTCATTCTTGGCGGCCCAATCTGGCCCGGCTATAGATGGTTAAAGATGAAAGAGCATTACACAATGTCTTGTTGGCATCCCATGAACACCCCTGCGCTAGTGTCGTCGACTGCGATCGGTGATCTCATTGAAATTTCTTAACCAGCAAGTTATGTGCAATTGTTCCTTCTTGGACAGAAGAGCACTGAACCCTGGCGCTTGTTTCATATTATTCTTCCTGGGGCTCTGTAAAGACCCAGGGGCTTTTAATCCTATCATTCGTTTTCAACTACCAAACAAGATTTCATACTTTCATCAGGTTCATTTGATGTCAGGTATAACGGCACAAGATGGTGGTGCCCTCTGGCAGAATTCACACGTTTCCGTAGGCGGAGGACAGCACGGATCAGCTACAGAGCTCCCGGAATTCAGAGAGAAATATTACGTAGACGTGATGATCTTGTCCAACGATTGGATAAGATAATACTGTAAGTCACGCGATGAGAATTCAACACGCGAATTTCTTGCTAAATAGACAGACCTTAGGTTGATCATCTCGGCATCCCACACCAGTATCCCGCCCCGGGCCGCCGTGCGATAGGCTCCGATCGGCGCCGCTACCGAAGTGGAGAACCGGCCCCCCGCCCGCAAGCCTGCATCGGACTTTTACGCATAAAAGTGCGACTTGTTCCATTTACTTCCCTCGTCTTTGATATCGGCCTTTTTCCTAGAAGATACCTGCGCTCAATCGCTGTCTTTGTCTAGATTTGGGATCCCAGGCCAAATAAGCCGCGGGCACAAGCTTCCATATGAACGAACTCACGCTAATATCTGACATGCACTGGCTGCGGGGTCTCAAAGTTAATTCAACTGATGAACTGTGCCGGTTACCATGTCGTGACGTCCCCTGAAAACGGCATTTGGAGACCGAATTTCCCCTCCCGCGGAGAACATCCGTTCAGACAGATAGGGAGAGGGGTGCCGCGGAAGACGCCGTTATGAGACATCGTCTATCACCCCTCCTGCAGGGCGCCGATAAGAGCTCTCACGTCATTTCCCTGCCACATTAGCTACCCCTCCTCTCCCTTCCGAATCGCAGCTTGCATCTTTCCCAGCATCAACCACCAAGTCCATCATCCGGCCGGACCCATAGCCAAGGGGGAGCCTCGTCCATCTGTCCACGCGGTAGAAAGACTATCGGGAAACTCTGCTACACTGACCACTGCTCGACCTGGTGGTCTTTCTTCCGCGAGCATGGATCCCGCAAAGCTGACTGGCCAGGCTCTCCTCAGCCACACCATCCAGACGACCCCCATCATTGACAACCACGCTCATCCTCTGCTGGATCTCGAGGCCATTGGGCGCTACCCTCTTTTGTCAATCACTACCGAAGCCCATGGAGACGCAATCCACGCTTCATTGACCAGTCTCGCGCATCTGCGCGCCGTCAAACAGCTGGCCAAGGTGCTCCGTTGCGAGCCTAGCTGGGAGGCGGTGGTCAATGCCATTGAGGCCAAGCGCATTGAGGACTACGATGCATGGGTTGAGGAATGTCTCAATGGCATCGAGTCCGTCCTTGTTGACGACGGGTTGGACGGCGAGAACGCTGTCTATCCTTATACCTACTTCAGCAGCCTCACTCGCAGCCCTGCTAAGAGAATCGTGCGGATCGAAAAGATCGCTGCTGACATCTTCAACGAGCACCTTCCAGCCGACGAAGGTACAACTCGTACGGCGGAGGACTCCAACGCCGTCTTCGACAAGGCGCTGAAGGCGTTCGATAGCAGCATCTTGGAAGCTATCGCCGATCCAGAGGTCGTCGGCTTTAAGTCCGTCATCTGCTACCGCACCGGCCTCGCGATTCCGAGAAAGCCAGATGCTGTCTTCGCCCGCAAGGCCTTCGAGGGCATTTACGCGACCTACACCAAAGGGACCGACAACGCGTTCACTCGTGTCAACCACCCCGGTCTCAATGAGTACCTGGTCCACCGGCTTGCATGCCTCATCAGAAATACCGAAGGCTCAGGCAAGAAACCCATCCAATTCCACACGGGATTGGGCGACAACGACATCACTCTCACTTCGGCCTCTCCTGCACATCTTCAGGAATTCATCCGCCAGTACCCCACGGTGCCGATTGTCCTGCTCCATGCAAGCTACCCGTACACGAGAGAAGCTGGGTACCTAGCTTGCGTTTACGCCAACGTGTATGCGGATATCGGCGAAATCTTCCCGTTTCTTAGTCGCGATGGCCAGGAAACTGCACTCCGTCAAATACTAGAGCTGTGCCCCTGGTCCAAGATCATCTGGAGCACCGACGGACACTGGTTTCCCGAGACCTACCTCTTGGCCGTTTTGCAAGTCAAAGAGGTGATGGAAAAGGTCAGTACCAACTATACGCTACTATGTAAGAAGATATGAATGCTGACTTAGCCCAGGTCTTGTGCGAGTATGCTCGGAAAGGCCACATGACTTGGCGAGAGGCGACCCAGCTGGTGAAAGATGTTCTCTTCAACAACTCCAACCACATCTACCACCTGGGATTCTCCTTCACCCCTGAAGAAAGCCACATGAACCCTCGACGGTTATCTGGCAGAAGTGACCTGGACATCCTCGAGGCATTCCTGGATGGCAAAAGCCCACCGCAATACCTTCGTATCTACTGGAACGACATGACAGCTACCCCACGCGTTCGGGCTATACCCATGAGAAAGGTCCTATCGGTGATGAACGAAGATGGGGACTTCTCAATCAGTATTACCAAGGCCAGTCTCGGTCTGCTTCAGAATGACATGGTCGTCGCGGGAGCTTCCGGCACGGGAGAATACCGGCTGCATCCAGACTTTACATCTCTCCAGGAGGGTCCCCGTGACGGCCACATCAGCGTGTTCGGAGACTTCAGAGAGCAGGATGGATCGGTCGTAGCCTTGTGCCCGAGGTCATTGCTTCAACGAGTGGTCGAGAATGCGGCACGCAGGGGTCTCACCTTCCATGTTGGATTCGAGATCGAGCTACTTCTTCTTGAGCGGATTGACGGTCCGGAGAAGTATCGAACATTGAGGAACGACGGACATGCCTGGTCAACCTCCCGAATGATGGACCACCCCGTCTTTGTCAAGGTTATCGAGCGCGCAGTCACCGAGCTGGATTCGAGAGGAATTTACATCGAGCAAATCCACCCTGAAAGCGCAGCCGGCCAGTTTGAAGTCGTTCTCCCTCGAGCTCCGCCCTTGGAAGCCGTAGATACTCTCCTATACGTCCGAGAGGTCATTTCTGGCATTGCTCAGTCAGAGGGCTACAGAATGTCCCTCCATCCGAAGCATTATCCGAAGTCTTGTGGTACCGCGGCCCATGTCCACATGTCTATCACCTCCCCCAACGGCTCAAAGCCTGAGACCTACGGACCCTTCTACGCCGGTATTCTCAAGCACCTCCGCGCCATCGCCGCACTTACTTACAGCAACCCCGTCAGTTACGAACGTGTCCAGGACGGCTGCTGGGCCGGTGGCCGGTGGGTGACCTGGGGCACTCAGAACAGAGAAACGCCCCTGCGCAAGTGCGAGGACAGCCACTGGGAAGTCAAGTGCCTGGACGGACTTGCGAACCCCTACCTCGCAATTGCTGCCCTACTGGGTGCTGGCGCGTACGGCGTCATGAAGGGCGAGAAGCTGACCTGGGGAGACTGCGAGGTCGACCCTGCCTCCCTAACGAAGAATGATCGCAAGGAGTTGGGCGTGGAGCAGATGCTTCCGGCCGGGCTGCCTGAAGCTCTCAAGGAGCTGAAGGGTGACGAGGTCATGAATGAGCTGCTTGGTGAAGAGCTCATTGAGAGGTATGCGACGGTCAAGGAGGAGGAGATGAAGTTCTTGGAGTCTTTGAGCGTCGACGAGAGACGCTTATGGATACTGGAGAGATACTAAGGGAATAGTAAGAATGGGGTCAGAACGGCGACCGTTAAAAAAGATTTCAAATCAAACAGCCCTGGAAAGAAACATATCAAACTCAGAACTGGTTTCACCCCCTCTACTTGCTCTCCTTGATGATGGTCTGCATAGCCTTGACATACTCGTCGACCTCTTTTGCGCCGATAAGTGTAAGGTCTCTTCTCCTCCCTTCGAATACGATGTGCGGAACAGCATCCACGCCATCCATGGCAGCCGTGCGGATCATGTTCCTCGTGTCAATCTTGCCCTCCGTCTGATTTTCGACAACCTCTTTCGCTTCTGCTTCCGGGATGCCCGCCTCTACGCACGCGTCGACCAGCACCTCCTTCGCACCTTGGTCCTTCTCCTGTCCAAAGTACCGACTGTACAGGGCTTCCACCAAACGGTTGGCGGTCTCCGCATCTTTGGCCTCTTGGAAGTGCTGAATCACGCGGTGCGCATTAAAAGTGTTCGACATTGTCCCGCCCCAGGAGAAAGGAATGCCAACGGCTGTTCCAAGCTCGGACATTGTGGCCTCATAGACTGACTGCTTAATGTCGGAAGCGTCGTGCTTGGTAGTCACATACCACTGGCGCTTGTCCTGGGGCTCAGTTGGGAAGTCCGGGTAGAGTTGATAGGGGCGGAAGACGAGCGTGAAGGAGACGTCGTTAGCTGTGGGTGAGGCGGCGATTTCCTCGAGAGCTTTGCCCAGTCTGGGTGAGTGAATATGTTAGAATCGTTAATGCAGCTTAAAGAATTAACAGCCAGAGTGTTGCCGGGCGGGCACTGCCTGTCGGTCACTGCTGTAGACGCCATGGCGCTCAATGCTGCCATTCCCGTCCTCCTCCGCCGACGACGAGAAAGTTGGAAATATATGGCGCTCTTGATCTTTTGTACGAATCATCTCAGTCTCACCTTTTCTTTGCGATGTATGTCCTTAGATAGAGATTCGTTAGTAGATAAAATCGAGCACGAAGATCCATTCATGTCGCCAACTCACCAAGGACATATTGTGTCAAAGGTGAAGGTTATCTGAGACTTGTACATGTTGAAGAACTTTTGTAAATTGACGGTTGGTAGTGAGGTTGAGTGTGCTTGCTTGCGTCCAATTCAAAATCTCAGCAGATGATCGATTTGTGTCTATGACAAATGCCGCGAGCTAACTTGTCATGACCCCGCACCGCCGTGAAGATCACGTTCACGTGGTCGATTACATCAATACTGAACCAACACCATCATGTATCTGGAGCGGAAGAAATATTGCCAGACGAAGCGTTGGACAATTGATTGCTACTAATATTGATACTTTAATCTTCTCAAAAAGACCCACGCACTGATGCTTCTTTCTTTCCCCCGCGCCCGCTCATGGCCCTCGGCCTTTGGGTACTTAAACATTACTCCAGGAACTATCCTCGGCTCTAATTCGCCTATTACCAGGCTTCAATTTCTATGAAGCCATATTCACGGCGATGCATGCTGCTTTTTACACATGATCAAATTCATTGACCACTCACACTGAAATCCGCCGACTTCGGGAACTTTCAAGGACTGCTCCGTGCGTAATCTGGGAAGGAAGCTCGAAGAGAGGGAATTACCCCCATTAATTTCCTAGTCAAGGCCTATTGCCCGGAACAGTGGGTCACTAAGCCACTGGGAAGTAAAGTCGAAGCGAGGAAACTATTTGCACTAGAATTGAACTGGGTTAACTCAATTGACGATAAGAGCCACGATAGTAGCGATGGGGCATCGCGATAGAGGACAATAAAAGCTTTTGACTCCCTTTACATGCGGCTCTGAGGGCTTCATTGAATTATTCTCACAAGTCAGTCCTAATTGTCAGTATGTAAGCTTTCACCTCTCAGAGACATGGATCATCTATTGACTCACATGCAGGGCGCACGCTGAATCAGTTCTACCCTCAAGCTATCTCTGTACCCAGATAGCCCACAAGCCCTGGCCTCCAGCACCATGGGTGCAAGTACCATCTTCATCAATGGCCGTATTCTAGCCAAAGCCGGAACTGGCCTTGAAGCCCAGCCAACTTTCGCGGATAGCATGCTTGTCCAAGATGGTAAAGTCGTCGCCATCGGCCCTCAAAGTGAGGTTCTACTGAAAGACACCACGGGATTTGATGTTCGAGATCTTCAGCAGCGTACGGTGCTCCCTGGGTTCATCGATGGACATATGCACCTACTTCTCTTGGGCCAGTCACTAAGAAAACTCGACTTGGTTCGCTGCAAAACGATAGACGACATTCGGTCAACTATCAAAGCTTATGCGGCAGCTAATCCGGACGTGCCAACAATTCTCTGCAAGAACTGGATGCACTCCATGACGCCGGGCGGGGTGAGCGCTGCACTGCTGGATGATATCGATCCGCGACCCATCTTTATCGATGCGAGCTCTCAGCACTCTTGCTGGTGCAACTCTGCAGCGCTGGAGAAATTGGGTGCGGCGGAGATGGCGGACCCCCCTGGCGGAAGCATTCATCGGGATGCACAGGGCAAGCCTACTGGAGTCCTCGACGAGGGTGCAATGATGTCTGTCATTTGGCCGTTCCAAGCCGCATCAGCCCCGAAACGCGAGCGCATTGAAGCAATCAGAGCAGCCATCAAAGAGTATAACGCTGCCGGTTACACTGGTGTGGTGGAGATGGCCATGGATGAAGAGGCGTGGGATGCACTCGTCACCTTGAAAGAAGAAGAGCCCGATCTTTCTATGCGGGTTGCGTCTTACTGGTTGATAAAGCCAACCGCAGACACCGAAGCTAACTCAAAGCAAGTTCAACGTGCTATTGAATTGAGTGCAAGATTCAATTCTAGCAACGACCCAGACCTCCGCATCGTCGGCGTCAAGGTTATTTGCGACGGCATCATCGACGCGTGCACGGCATATCTCTCAGAACCATACGCGCCAGCGGGCCTTCCACCGCCAATCTGGGAGCCGGAACATGTGGAGGCTGTCGTCAAGGAGGCAGACGCCGGAGGACTCCAAGTCGCGCTGCACGCGATCGGCGACGCGGCCATCAGAATGGCCATCGATGCGATTGGAAAGAATGGCACCCCGGGACGGCGGCATCGGATCGAGCACTTGGAACTTGCGTCGCCAGAAGACGCTCAGCGACTGGGCAAGTTGGGCCTGACAGCCTCTATTCACCCAGTGCATGCTGACCCTTCGATTCTGACGGAGTGGCCAAGGCTTCTGGGTGAAGATCGCTGTAAACGGGCCTTTGCGTATCGCGAATTCGCTGACGCGGGTGCTCTGATGGCGATTGGGAGCGACAGTCCTACATCGCCGTGGGCTCCGATGCAAAACCTCTATGTTTCGTCTACCAGACGCTCGTCGAGGGACCCAAGCTATGCTAAGGTGGTTAACGAGCACTTCAAGCTGGGGTTGTGCGAATCAGTGGTTGCTGCGACTTGGGGCGCTGCTTGTAGCGTGTTTGCCGAGGAGAGAGTTGGCAGCTTGGCTGTGGGTAAGCTGGCGGACTTCATTGTCGTGGACATGGAGTGGGATGCCGCTCGCCTGTTGAATGCGAAAGTTGAAGAGACTTGGTTTGGGGGAAACAAAGTCTGGGATTGCGAGACCCAAATTTGAGTGCCCAGGTAGCCGTGGAAAGATGGTTCAGAGATCCGATCTGCTTTGAGTAGGAAACAGTGCTGTCGTGATCCCTCTGTCTATCAAGAGTCAGTTCAGCGGATATTCAACGCATCTTCAGCGCTCTGTTGCAACAATGGAAGACCAAACACTTCTCTGGTTGTCGAATGATTAGCAACGGGTGTTCGAATTAACATTCCCTCAGAGGCTACTGCAACCCATCAGAGAACAACGTAATTGGTTCTGATTCCGAATGACGCGATGTAAGGGTTGGTAGTCGTGCAACCTGGGCGCGACCATTATTAATGAGCTGACGGCCGAACACCCCGCCAGCCCGCAAACTCTCTCGGAAGCCCTCACCTTACGTAAATGTCTCATCGGTCTCCGAGCTCTCTATGTCACACTCTCATTCGCAGGCGATCTCCGTCTTACTCGCTCCTTGAATCGGTTTCACTGCGATTATCTTGATTGAAGCCTAGAGAAGAACGGCCAACGGCTTGTTCTTCGTCTTACTCGCTATTTCGCGATCCCCAATACACCGGCTATGATAAAAAATCGAATCGCTGTATCGATCCTCTTCAAAAGACCCACCCTAGCGGCCTCAGCTCCATTCTATCGCGCGAGGAGCTTCAGTCAGAGCCCAATCGCCATGTCTCGGAATGGCGACCGCGAAGGCGGCAGTGAGTAACAACATGGCAGTTCTTGTGTTTAAGAGTTTGCTCTTCACTCCAGTATGCCTAACACCTCACAGAAAAGCCCCTCAACTTCGGCATAGTGGTCTTCCCAGCCTTCCAAGCGCTTGACGTCTTTGGGCCCCTGGACGCGCTGAACCTCTTATCGCGCTCGTACGAAATGAACCTGTCCGTCATCGCGGGGACGCTGGACCCCGTCTCGACGAAGCAGATCCCAGGCGCACAGCAACAGCCCGGCGCTATCCCCGCCACCGGTCCCGCGGTCCCGGCCGCAAACTCCGATTTCGGCCAGACCATCTTGCCCACGCATACGTTCAAGACGGCCCCGCCACTGGACGTGCTCATCGTCCCCGGAGGTCAAGGCACGCGGTACGCCGGCATCCGTGCCTCCATCGACTTTATCAAGGAGAGGTTCCCCGAGTTGCAGTATTTGATTACGGTTTGCACTGGCGCAGGCGTCGCGGCGCGTGCGGGTGTGCTGGACGGGAAAAGGGCAACGACGAATAAGCTCTCGTGGGAGCAGACCATTGCGCTGCGCCCAGAGGTGAACTGGGTGCACAAGGCGCGGTGGGTGGAAGATGGTAATATTTGGACGTCGTCCGGTATCAGCGCGGGCATCGATGTTACTTTTGCGTGGATTGCTGCTGTGTATGGGAAAGATCTCGCAAAGAACATCGCGGACAGGATGGAGTACACGCCCGTCGAGGATTCAAACTGGGATCCATTTGCAGATCGCTGGGGTTCCAAGAAGGTGTAGTCATCTCGTTTCACTTCGACGCTTTCGTGTAACTTCTGGGACCAAAATGAGGACATATTAAGTTGGAAAACGCCATTAATACCAAGAACCTCATTCAATAATTTTATTGCAGTTTCTAGACTTTTTGTATGACATTACATAGAGGTTTATGTGGAATCAGCCGCCCCAGCTGAGATGCCTAGGAGAAGGCCAAATAAGTCCCGCTTGAGGAAGAGAAGAAAAAAAATCGGAAACAGAAAACGATCCTTCAAATCTTTCGCCTAAGCACAACGAGCACAGCGGGGAATCCGCTAGGGGCATTGGCGATTACCTGACAACCTGTTCATCGTCATCGTCTAATTTGCTTACAGGCATTCCCGAGATGTCTTTTTTTTTCTCTCCGCCTATGTCGAGCAAAGCGTTGGGAAGCGGGGTCTGCATGTTATTGACGGCTGCCAATTTGATGTATGAAGTGGCAAAGTGAATGCGGGTGATGTAGCTTCGATACCGAGAAACTTGACTTTAATAACAGAAGGTTGGGGAAATTTGTGGCTGCTATGGGCAAACCACGTTCAGTTGAATAGCAAATCGAAACCTATCTCATTACGAAAGACAGTCGCGCTGCACAAGTCGTACATTGATGGTTGAGGCCAAGACGGACCAGACATAGACGTAGGCCGCATATGCAGGCGCAATTCTCAGACTACCAAGATCAACCCATGTCTTACATTAAGGTGGTGAGACTAAGACTGTAAGTAGACATATTAAACACACAGTGCATTATTGTGGCTTCCTGGGCTGGTGCTGATCATGGCCAGTCACTGTTCTAGGCCCGACGAAAATATTATGCCGTGCACGCCAGCACAGCACAAACACAAACACATGTAGAAACACGCACATAAATATGTATATGTTTGTGTGTGTGTGTGTGTGTGTGTGTGTGTGAGAGAGAGAGAAGGGGAGAGAGAGCCCATTTAGCTATCAGACTTGAAACGTGCTTCTCGAGACCCTTCTTGGACAGCGTGACAAAGGGCTCACCAGTGCCTCGACTAAACATCATGAACGCGATCCATTTTGACTATTGATGTCTAACGATCTAAGCGTAATTGTCAACTCAGGATACAGAGGTGGGGCTTCGAAGGGCTGTTTATGATCTCTGATGCTGGCCGTCTAGAATCATTCCTGGCTGACCGCTTTTTGATCCTGTATCAGGCAACGCAGTTCGTATATCTCGTGACCAATTGATTTTTGATGCCGTTTTGAGCAATGACAATCTAGCCAACGTATGGCTCGCTGACTTGCAATGGCCCCATAGAGACTGGAACTCGCATGTGGCGGTCCTGAAACTAACCCAACATTGCCCTATGAATCGAATTGGGAGCCAAGAAAGCCAACAGGAGTACTTCGGGTTGATACTCACTCATTCCGAACAGAATCGTGTTGGGAAAGCCAGGTCAGACCGTGGGGAGGTTCAACTAGCCATGACAGGGCGTTTCCGAAGCTTTCCTGTTGTCGCTGCTCCATCATTCGTCGTCGTTGCTGATCATCATTCACAGCTGTGATCTAGTCCCTTGCTAACGAGCAGTACGCAGCATGCACCTGGTATCAATGCAGCTGAAAAGCCGAGGGTAGGAAGATAACATCAACAGAGAAGCCTCGTCACCTCGAATGAGACAGAATAGTGTTAGGGACATGAAAGTATTACTTCTTGCCCATTCTCTTTGTATAGGTATATATAGGAGGCATACACCCTGTAAGACCTGTCCTTAATCAATCGATTTTGCCAAGCACCCCAGAACCTGATCATCTCAGCCTGGCTTAGAACCATTGATCCTACTTGACTTTTTCTCTTGGGGCAACCCAACCAAAATCATCAACATGTCTGACGAAAACCAGATGTTCTGGAGGGCCTATGCCTGTACGGTCAATAATATGATGAATAACAGCCCAGTGGGTGAGAACGTCAGGACCTACATTGCCGCCACCAATACAGCGGGAATCTGCGGTGGTAGAGACATTCCGCAAGAGTGCACCAATTGGGGAATCTACCAGTATGCCGACTTCTTGCTGGATCCCACCAACCCCAACTGGGTCGCCAGCAAGGGTGCCTGTTACTCGGAGGCCCTCAACATGATCTTGCAGACCCTGTCACCGGTTCGTATTTTCTAAATGGTGAAAAGTAATGCTTGTAAGACGCAACTGCTGATATAGTCCTGTGCAGGGCAAAGGTGGCGATACCTCTCCTGAAGCATGGGACAGGCTGAACAAGACTAAGGAGAGATTGGCAATCTACAAGACGGAACTGGATGACGCCAAGAAGGAGGCTATGCAGGACTTCACGGAGGATGACAACCCGGACAAGCCCAGGTCATTCGCTCAGTGGGCTCCATTGAACGCCAACGCTTACCTGGTCGCTGTCAATAACTGGTATGTCAAATCATGTCTCCTTTCCCAAACATTGAGCCCAATGCAAGTGATTTCGTCAAAGGAAAGAGGTATCAAATAGATAGATACTACTAACTAGATCGTCTAATGAAAGGAGACTTATAAATGCTGACTTTGAAATCGATAGGGAGGGCGCTGCAAATGAGGTCCAGATGAGAACCAACGCAATCGGCGGCTGTGGTTCTGCTCTGTTGGCCAACGCGATGAAGCAGGCTGCCAATGGAACGAACAAATTGAGGCAACTGAATGGGTAGGTAGCGATTATGATGCCGTAACTCAGAGCGTGGAGCTGATATATTCAAAACCCTCCCAGATACAACATGAAGGCCAGTACCCAGTCGATTACCTATGATGCCAATGGAAACCCCATCATTCCTGACCCTCTCGATACTCATTACGTACCGCAATACTCCATTCAGGGCTACGCAGCTCTCCTCGATGGCTGGGCTGCCAACACAAACCAGCAGCCGTCCGTGTTTGAGATCAACTTATCCACCGGCGAGCAGTCTTCTTACGAAGACCTGGGTTTCACTGACGCACAGGGAAGTGAGTCCTTCAGCCAATTCCCCGTGTTTGACTTCTACAACAGTGGCGGCGGAAGAGTCGAGTACTCAAATTTCGACATGAGCTCGCACGCCAAGGACGTGGAGATCACTCTCCAGGTCCAGCACTACAAGACAATCCCCTTCGCACCCGGTAGCTGGTAAGTGCAATGAATGCTCCTCTCGATGCTCCCTAAAAGTCATTACTTAACATTAGTACTTCGTAGGAATATTGACGTCAACGGCCTGATTGCTAAGCTGGAGGCCAGACCCCCGGCAATGTTCCAGAAGGTGCGTCCCACACAGATGCTGGTTGCCTCAGGTGTTAGTATGGAAATCATCTTCGGTGGCGATGCCAAGACTGCCTTTGACCAAGACTATGAGGAGACGGTTGAGGGCGGCGGCAGCATTAGCATTTTCGGGTTCCGCATCGGTGCATCTGGCTCCTCGGAGGAGGAGAACCCCTCTCACGGGAACACCTGGGATTCCAGCACCGGTACTCTCATTATTCAGTTGGAAAGCTCCGACGCTTCTGCTAACGTGCTGGCCGTGATGGGAGAAATTATCGGCGCTTAGAGATGGTCTTTGATTCTGAGTTGCCTAGTACACAGGTTCAACAGTTTTGCTTTCATCACGATTCTTGGAGATCAATGATGCCGGGTCAAACTTTTGTAGCTCGAGGTTTATCTATATAGCCTCCAAAGTCATTCACTCATACCTTTGCGGTCACTGTTCTCCCGTGATGAGGGGATGTGCTATCAAGAGCCAGCTCAGTAGATGTAGCAATCGAAGCACATACTGACCTAGTAGTATGTAATTACCATGATAATCAGAGGATTACTGGGCCGAAGACGTCATCGATAGTCAGTTCATCCTCTTGTTCGATGACATTGACTCCGAGTTCTATCCCCTCCATAAACGGCATTTCCACACCATAAGTTGGGACAAATTGGGTTGGGTCTAGAGAAACTTTCGCTTCCCAAGTACCCTCAACATGTTCCAGACCGTAGCTCCGTTCCCCCGATGAAGATTCGACTGCAACCCTATCCTCCGCATCATACACGCTGGACGAATTTTGTACGTTCAGCAAGAGAGCCAGCTTCGTTAGGTCTGTTTCATCCTCAGGAAATCTGACTGGAGTAGGCAGCCCAGTCTCATCGCGGGACAAGATACACCCAAGGTTTGAGGCTATGCCGTGCATTGAAGGACTCCCGCGCTCAGAAGCCGCAGGTTCTTCAAAGATCCAGGGTTCGCCGTTACGAATCATGGTGTACAACTTTTGAATGGTCATAGCAAGACTCTGCTGTGTAACCTCGAGGACTTCAATGTAGCTGGTGAAGTTATGTTAGCTAACCGCAAAGTACGTCGAGGAAAACTTCAACTCACCCATCAGGAGGCTTTTTGGAACTAGTTCGGCGTTCATAAGGTACACATATGGTCCCACTATCAACGCAGCGAGAGCAAGGCAAAAGACCGTCGCACTAAAACTTGGTAAGCCAGTACATACCTAATTCCAGTTACATAGCAGCCAACCTTGGTCTTTTTAACCTTGCACCTACTGCATGCTCTAGATACCCTCATCTGTCTGCGATAGACTGAAACGTTCTCTAGGGAGCTTTTAGAAGCAACTGGGGACGACAGGTGCGGACTATCTACTCGCAAAGTATTATAAACTAGCTATAACGCATATATAGCATCTATGAGAATAAAATAGCTTAATTCCTTCTAAATTAAAGTCTAACGTAAAGGGTCTTTTTAAAGAATAGATCTTAATATATTAGAATATTATTAGTTTAAATAAGTAAGTTAAAAGTAAGTTACTTTATACCTTTTTCTAAGTATAAAGTTACTTTAAATACTTAAGGGTATTATAATATACTCCCCTTAGGTTTAAAAGAGTTTAAAAACCTTAATCTTATATAATTAATACTACTAAAACTAAATATATATATAGAATATTATAAATAGATATAAAGGGAGGTAGTTAATAAAAAAAACTAATAAAAGAAATAACTTTATAGTTTTATTATTAAATTATAAAAAAGAAAAAGGTTTTTCTTTTTATATACTTTCTATTATAGTTAAGATTATAAGTACTAAAGTAGTAACTAATATTACTACTTCGCTTAGTAGAAATAGAGATTTCTTATTAGTTTAAGTAAAGAAGTTAAAGTAATTAATAAAATAGTAAAGTAGTAGTAATAATAATATCTCTTATATTACTTTTACTTCTTAATTTTCTTTCTTTATCTATATTACTACTAATATATATATTATTTATTTTACTTCTATATATATATATATACTTATATAGTAATTATAATACTTCTTTTTTATTTATAATCTTATTTTTAATACTAACTATATTATTTAGATAGCTAAGAAGACTAAAGCTAAGTATATAACTTTAATAGCTAAAATAAAAACTACTTTTACTAATAAGAAGTAGAAAGAGAGAGAGGAGGAGGGGGAGGAGGGTAATAATACTCCTCTTATATTTACTTTTAAACTTAAAAGCTTTAAATTTAAAAGTAAGTTATCTTATTTTCTATTTCTAATTTCTTAAAGTCTTTTTCTTATTATAAAGTCTTTATTTTACTTTATTAGTTTTATAGATTAGTTATTAATTTAGGTTATTTTATAGAAACTAAAACTAATAAGTTTAATAAAAGTAAGAAGTTTATAGAAAGTAGAGGAGCTAAAGAGAGGTATAATTTAGAGTTTATAACTTCTAGTTTTCTATTTATCTATAAGTTACGTTAAAAGTATAAGTAGAATATATCTTTAATTTATATTTCTAGTTAAGTTATTATATTATTTACTAACTTTTAAGTAGAAGTAGAGGTTTTAAAAGCTAAAGGTTAGGAAGAGGAGTAGCTATTACTACTAAACGATATAATTTACTTACTTTATTTATAAAATACTTAAATAGGTATATCGTTTAGTATATATATATTTAGCGTAGAGTAAGAGGGTAAATATACTCTTTATAAGGAGAAGAAGAAGCTATATAAACCTATATTACTACTTATTTCTAAGCTAGGGTTTTAATTTCTTTAGACTTTATATAATAACGTAGATAAGTCTATATATACTATCTTATAATCTTTATATTACTATTTATTTAGCTAACTATTTATTAAGTTTTTAGTTTTAAGAGAACTATACTTTAAGAGGCTTTTAAAGCTTATAATAAGGCTAAAGTAAAGGCTAAAGCTAAGGTTAAGGTAGAGGCTAAAGTTATAAAAGCTATAACTAAAGCTAAAGCTAAAGCTAAAACTAAAGTTAAAGCTAAAGCTAAAGCTAAAAGTAAAAGTAGTAGTAAAGTAGTAGCTAAGATTATAGCTCTTCTTCTAGTACTAGCTATTACCTTATTAGTTAAGATTACTATAGAGGATATATTAGTCTCTAGTAGTTTATATATTAGCCTATCCTCTAAAGTAACTCCTTCTATCTTTAAAGTAGTTAGTATTTATACTACTATTAATAGCTTTATTAGTAAATATCTTTTTAAAGAGATAAAGCTTATATATAATATCCTTATAAATAACTATATATCTACTCTCTAAGGATATAAATAAAATATAGCTTTTATATCGCTTAGTACTCTATAAAGTATAGGTATTTTAAACTTTTAAAAAGGTTATATATTTCCTAGCTATTAAGCTATTTTTAATTAATATACTTAGCTTATAAGCTTTACTTACTATTTATTTTTTCTTTTTAACTTTACTCTATTATTTATAATATATCTTAAAAGTTTAGAAGTACTCTAAATTATTTAAACTTTATATAAGAAAAGGTTTTTATAAAGTTATTAACTAGTATTTTATTAGTTAGAAGATAAACTACTTAAAATAATCGCTTAGTATATTCTTAGTAAAACTATATATTTTAGATATCTATATAGTAGAGATAAGTTAAAATATACTTTCTTTTACTTATTATTAATTAAATTATCTACTAATTATTATAATAGATCTTCTATATATCTCTAAAGCTAAGTTTAAGGTTTATAAAGAGTTACTTAAAAGCTATTATTTTTTTTATAATATACTTTAAGTTTAGAAGCTTAGCTTCTATAGTTAATATAGTTATTATACTTTAACGTATAGCTTTTTATTAGATTAAGTTTCTAAAGAGAGATATTATAAACCTTTAAAATAACTTTTATATCTTTTTATTATTAGTAAAAGATATATTATTTATAATTAATAATACTTAAGCTACTTTACCTCTTAAGATATTAAAGTAAATTATAAAATATTAAGTATAGTATAAGTATTAAATTACTTAGTTTATAGTTTAATAGTATTTTAGAGATAAATTTATTAAGAATTATAATAATAAAGTATAAGTAAATATAATATCTAGCTATATTATAATTATAGTATAGAGAATTAATCTAATCTTTTCTTAATATAAGAGAACTTACTATATATTTATTTCTCTATTAAACTTTTGAAGTAAAATAAGGAGAAGAGGTATAATTAGTATTTTAAAATTAATGAGATTAAACTTCTTTACTATTTATTTAATATATTAATTATATAAAAAATAGATTTTTTATATTATTTAATTATAAGTAATCTTAATTTTTAAGTATTATTTAGCTAGTTCTTAGTTTTTTAACTTATACTTCTCTTTAATCCTTTTTATAACTTTTTCTATTTCTTTTATATAATCTTTATAATATAAGATAAGGATATTATTAATATAGAAAAGTATAAGGACTTTCTTATTATAAAACTAGAAGAAATATAGGTTTTTATTTATTAGATATAGTTTAAAGTAAAGAAAAGTACTTAATAATTCTTTATATTAAAGTAGAGGAACGTTATAAAAACTATATAAAGTATATTAAAGTTTAATAACTTTCCTATTCCTCTTAAAACTATTTAGTAAGTAATAAGTAATAAATAGGTTATTTAGCTTATATATAGCGTTTAAGAATATATTAATAATATTAAATTAGTAAATTTTAAGGTTAAATTATACTACTAAAACTATTATAACCCTAAAAGTTTTTATAATAAAGGTTATAATATAAGTCTATTTTAAGAGGTACTTTTCTTAGAAATTACTTTAGATATAGATTCTAGTTTTATAGTAGTTAAGATATCTATATTAATCTAGTTTATATATAAATACTTACTTTAGAAGTATTAGTTTATTCTTTACTTTTAATTTATTTATAATATCTTAAATATCTATTTCTTTAAGTTTATTAATCTTAATATTATATATTTTAATAAAGTAGGAGTAAAATAACTTTAGTATATATTAAATATCTCTCTATATTTTAAGTAGTTTAATAAACTAATTAATATAGATTTTTCTACTTAGTATTATAGATATATATTTTAACTTTACTTAGTAAAATAAAGTAAAGATAAAGTAGTAGAATAAGTAGTATCTTTAATCTACTTCTTTAAGTACTTTCTACTACTTTAGTATATATATTTTAAAGAAAGTATTTTAGTTTTATTCTATTTAGAAGAACGTAAAATATATTCTAAAATAAGGAGATTATTTTAGTTTTATAATTTTAAATTAACTTAAGTTAGTATAGTTATATACTTACTCTAACTCTTCTTTTATAATACTTTTTTCTTTAGTTCTTAAGTATAACTATATTAGCTAAGTAAAAGAGTTATTTTATAAAAGTAGTTATATATTAATATCTTCTATATCTAGATTTTATAGAGGAGGGGTATCTATCTAAATATATATTTTATTTAGGATTATATCTTTAGTAGGGGTTATATCTTTATTAGTATCTTAAGTCTTTTCTACTACTTTATTATCTTAAATAAGGTTTAATAGTAGTATTAAGTTTATTACTATTTACTTCTTAGTAAGGTCTAAATTTAATTTAAGGATTAATATCTATTTCTTTTACTTATTATTAACTATTTAACGTTCTTTTAATAAAGAAAAGTATAGTAATAATACTTTATTATCTATTATTAACATAATATTAGTTTTATTTTATATTCTTAGAAACTATAACTTTAGAAGTATAGAGGAAATTAGTTCTTATAACTTATTAGTAACTAAATAAACTTCTTTACTTTAGATTACTATCTTTATATTATCTTTTAAGTAGAATATCTTCTTATTAAAGGTTATATTTTATATAATAATAACTTCTTAAAGTGAGGATATTTAAACCTTATAGAGGTTATATAAGTTTACTATATACCCTACTAAATATCTAATATACCTTTATATTATAATTTTAAAGTTATATCTATTCTTATTTACTTTATATTCCTTTTAAGGGGGTATACTTTATAGCTATATATATAAACCTCTCTTTATTAAGGGTAAGAATTAATTAAAAAGTTTACTTTATAAATAAGTTTATAATACTTAATATAGTTTTTTAATTAGTTTTCTTTAACTTAGATTAGTAAGAGCTAGCTATAATATTAGTAAGGGCTTATATTATAAAAGAAAACTATAACTTATATCACTTTAACCTAAAGCGTAAATAGAAAGTTTACTATTTAAAGTATTATAATAACTTTTATAATTAATTCCTAACTTACTTATTTTACTTTTCTATTTAGCTCTTTAGTATATAAAAGAACTTATTTAACTTTAATCTCTATTTCTAACGTCTAGATCTAAAACTCTAATAGTCTATTAATTATAATTATAATATACTTATTATCTTATTTAATCTTATATAATATAAAGCTATATTATCTCTATACTTAGTATTTAAATATTTAAATAATAATAAAAACTAAGTATTAGGTCTTATCTATATATAAGAATATAAAGAGTTAACCTATATACTTATTTTTAATAACTAAGAGCTATTTATTTATATTAAAATCTATTAAGTAATTAAATAAATCTTATAAAATTTTATAGAAAAGTTATATCGCTTTCTATTCTAAAGTATATTATAATATAACTTACTTTATATATGTTATTACGTAATATTAGTATTTAAAGCGTAATATACTTTAGATCTTTACCTCCTAAGTATTAAAAATAGGTTTTTTAAATACTCTTAAACTAAGATAACTAAAGTAAAAGTATTATATTTCTATAGTATTAATATAAGTTTAAATAAGTTCTTAAGTATATTACTTTATATAGGTTATTATAAGAGTAAATAGACTTATTATTAAAGTATTACTAGAAAGAATATATTTAGAACTAAAATATAAGAAATAAGGTTAGTAATTTATAAAAGTAATATTACTTTTTTTTAAGAGTTTCTTTATTTTTATACTATTTTTATAATCTTTAATATAAAGAGTATTATTAAAACTTAAATACTAAATACCTATTTTTTATAATAAGTATTCTAAGATAATATTAATATAGAAGTTATTTATAAAGGTAATATTCTAAAACGTTAAGTTTTAAAGTCTATTTACTCTATTTAAGATATTATAAAGAACTCTTATACTTCTTACTATAATAAGATATAAAGTTATATTTATTTTAACTTACTTTTTTACTTTATAAATAATAAAACTTTCTTTAAAGAGGGAGATATTATTAACTAAGTAGAAGGTATTATAATTATTTAATATTATACTACTTAAGAGGACTCTTAAGTTTTAAGTATAAGTTATATAGATCTTATTAGGTTTAGGTTTTAATATAAAGGTCTTTATTTCTTCTATTTTAATTATAATAATAATATCCTTAGTAATAATATAAATTACTATATTAGAGGGAAGGTTTATTTTAGAAATAGAAGTAGTAGTTAACTTTTGTACTCTATTTAAGTTATTCTTAAGTAATCCTTTTTTATTTTAATTCTTATTATTATTAAGTCTAAGAGAGCTAAAGTTCTTTATAGTAAGCTACTTTTTATAAGCTATTTTAGTATAAAACTTAGAGTATTTTAGTCTATTAATTCTAAAATAAACTTAAGTTACTTCTTTAGAACTTATATAAACTTCTTTATTTATAAGAGTAAACTTAAAGTAATTATAAGTAAATAAAGTTTATTTATAGTCTCTTTTATAAATATAATATAAAGCTAATTTACTTTATAAAGGCTTTTTTAAAGTAAAGTTACTAGAGATTATATTATTAAATTATCCTATTAATATTATAAAAACTCTATTAGTATAACTTTTTAAATAAGTTCTTATTATATCTTTATAGAGAAGGTTTTTAAATATATTAATATACTAAGTTATATTTTAGATCTTAGTATTAAAACGTTCTTACTTAATAATATTAATAAGTTTTAGATTAGTTTAAAAAGGAGTAAAGTAACGCTAAATCGCTTAAAAAAAGGTTTTTAATATAAAAATTCTTTATACTTTAGGTAGTTTATACTAAGAAACTATAAAAAGTATACTTTAGAAGTCTTTAATCTAAGTATTAAGGTTAATAGTAGAAACTACTTAATCTAAAACTATAGTATATTCTTTATAAATTATAGTAAAGTTATTTAAGTTACTTAGAATGTAATATTATTTTAAAATATAGATTAAAACGTAAAAAGTATAATTTCTTTTTTCTAAGAACTTTATTTAAGTAAGTATAAAGATCTCTTCTAAAATAGTATCTTTAATTTACTTATCTAAAGTTTTATATACTTACTCTTTCTATATATACTTTACTTTATAAGTAGTATATATAATAAAATATAAAGTATAAAGTTTAAAAATACTTATAGATCTCTTAATAAGAAGGATAAATATAACTAATATAAGTAGTAATAAGTTATTAGTAGTTTCTTTAAATTTTTTTTTTTAGAGTTTTTATTTTAGTTAATATTACTTCTTATTATAACTTCTTATATATTTAAAGTAGTAAAAGTATATAAAATAACTATTTTATTATAAGTTTTTTATTCTACTTTATAATACTTATATTACTTCTTATTTTTTTCTAAATTTAGTTATTAAATAAAAATATATTTTTAACTTTATTTAAGTTAAAAGAAGTATTAGAAGTATTATATAAGTTAATATATTTCTAGATATCTTTAACTTTTACTTCTATTTAAAAAGTAATATATTAAACTAAGAAAGTATAATAAGAAATAAGTTTATAAAAAGTATTTAGGTTAGTAGTTACTATTATATTAGAAGTATATTATAAATTAAAAATAATTATAAAAACTAAGTTTAAGAATTAAAGTAGAATATAATAGATATAAAATAGATTAAATAAAGTTATAGTTTATTTTATAGATAGTAATTTAAAAGTATAATATAAATTAAGCTTATAACTATTATAAACTAGCTATAATATATATATAGTATCTATAAGAATAAAATAGCTTAATTCTTTCTAAATTAAAGTTTAATATAAAAAGTCTTTTTAAAGTATAGATCTTAATACGTTAGAATATTATTAGTCTAAATAAGTAGGTTAGAAGTAGGTTACCTCACACCTTCCTCTAGGCGTGAGGCTGCCTCAGATGCTTAAGGGTATTACGACATAAAGCTAATGCACCGCAGGGGTGGTTTGAAGTAGATGCAGAACGTATACTGCGACAAGACCGCCAGGCTATTGCGACTGTTGTTGGTTTGGTCGGAAGCGTGACGTTGCAGGCTTGTAGAGCATGGAATTCGCTTTGTTCGTGAGAACAAGCTAGAACGATACAAGGCGGGATGAGGTAGAAATACTAGGAGTTATAAGTAGTGTACCTGGCGAAAAGGGGCCGCGGCGGCAGTTGCGCCCTTAGTTACGACCAGGGGCTCGGTGTTTTTCCTTCCTGATCTGCAGACAGTCGTATAACTGGATTTCGCAGTGACAGGATTGCGGAGCTGTTGGTTATGCTCAACTGTTTCGACAGGGACGATGGGATTTCATCAGCCGGTGGGAACGGTGACGAGAGAGCACAAACCTCAGCAGTCATTCCAACGTGTCGATGACGGCTTCGGGCACAGCGCCAGCTGAAGGCATTCCTACTTCGCGTCTTCTATGGGTCAGGATCTTGACTGCCTGGGCAGAGAATGCGACGATATCCCCTGTCTCCTACGTATCATTTCATGGATCTTATTGGACGGTGTCACGCTCCATATGCAGGATGGGATTTCCATCGAGATGCGGGATCGTCGCACTCCTCGGTCGTGACCCTCGCGGCAACTCGCCGCAAGCATCGTTTGCGTCAAGGCTTTTCTTTGTGTTTCTAAAACCGAATGGTCGTCGCAACAGTACGGAGACATGTTGGCTGGATGAGGCAGATCATTGGGCTAGGGAACCTAAGTTGGTAATTTCACATCATGAGAAACATTACTCGTACTGAATGTATCCTTTATTGCACATCAGGATGAGAATATCAACGCGGCAACTCTCTCGTTAATAGGCCAATTACTACGCGTTAGAAGAATTACGGCACTGTGTTATTTTCTGTTCCGATTGCCTGTCGTCCGTTTCTCATACCTTTGCCTCCCTCAGGCTGGAGACTATCTGGCCGGCCGCAACGTCGTCGGCAACAGATCTTGTCATTTGCTAACAGGGCTGCTTCTACGGACTAAGGAACCTGGTCATTTGTTAGATTACTTCCAGGCCTTCATTGAATAGCATGCTAAACTACGTCACAAATAGGATTGAGAGAATGACCTGTTTAAGGGCTCATTGGAGGCGGATAAAAGCTTTCCGAATGGGCAACTCACTCGTGATTCTGACGTATTGAACTGTATGACGAAGTAACCATGAACACTAGATGTCAACTGTATTAATGATGCACATGCTCCTCATGCACCAAATAACATATCCTAACCCAGACTTCGCCAACACCGAACCAAATGCCCGCGTAGCCGCGCTAGTTCACTAAAGGGAAACCACAATGAGAAAAAATTCCATTCTCAGTATTCCTACGGAGCTATTTTACATTATCTTCGGAATGCTTGAACCCATCGACAGCGTCTGTCTGGGATTGGCCGCCAGAAAGTTATACATGGTCCACCGAAGCCTGTATGGTTCGGTGCCCCTCAACATCAATTGGGCAGCTTCATGCATTAGTTCGCTTGGCTCAAACCCTTCTCTCTTTCTCCCACAGGCTCTTCGTCAACTCTCCTGCCCGAAGTGCGAAGGCCAGCGATGTGAGCTTCATCACCACATCAAAGAATGGATCGGCTCCGGTCTGGAATACTGTGCTGTTTCGCAGGTTTTTCGCCCAAAAGCGCCTCGCAATGCTGTTCATTGGTGTTTTAGAGATATTCCTAAACAAAAAAAGAAGTGTGGGCGGCATGACGGGAAGAAGGGGGTGGAAGGGTCAGGCGCTTGATGTCGCTGGGCGGGAACAGCAATGGACAGACATGTAGTGTCAGAAAGCTTACCAGCAAAGACATTCGAGATGTTATTTGTCATTTTTCCATTGATTATGTACAGCTTGTATACCAGAGAAATAATACAACCATCAGACACCAACCAAGAACAGAAATACAAATCATCTTGCTGCTCCGGGCGGCAAGTTTCCTCCTCCAAGCTCAATGAGTGGGGCCGTCGTAGGGAGCTCGGAAGGTTGTCTTGAGTATCCAGGTGGCATCCTCTGCGAATACAATTCCTTTCTCTCGCCACTGTTCAGCTCGACCATATTGGCCATGTTGCTGGCACCGCTAGACTTGGCAGCCTTCCTCCTCCTGAGCCAGATGAACCAGGTCAGCCCTAGAACCATTACCGCAGCAACGCTTCCGCCAACGGCGCCCCCAATTATCCCAGCATTGCTTGAAGCATTACCACGATCCGCGGCAGATGTGGACGCAGAGGGAGTCTGAGTTGGTGCCGTGGTTGCCGATGTTGTGGATTCCGAGGTTGTTGTTGCCGATGTTGTCGTTCCCGATGTTTTCGCAACAACTTGTCCGTTCACAATACGCATTCCCAGCCCAGCTTCGCAGCATGATCGCGCCTGTTCATAATAACCACAACAGTACGTCTGCTCATCCCCTTCCCCGTCATTGCAGCCTGTCACTGCCTGATCCATTTCGTTCATCGGAAGTTGATCAATGCCTATCACAAGGACAACGGGTTATTAATGCTCAGTATTCCAAAATACAACTCTTCCAAAGTCCTGCCCTCGAAAGACTTCCGCGAGGCTCCGGGAAACAATGCTACTTACCAGTTTCGTTTGGAGAGATGCAAAGCTTCAAACATCCCGGGGATTCCCAAGTCTGATCCGTACAGCTTCCCCGCCAAAGTACATTGCTAGAAGGCTCCCAACAAAGGCCAGAGCGTTGGCATCTGTCCTTGTTGTGTGTGTTGCAGCACATGCTAACACCATCCTTTTCGCATGGATCGTACTCATTGTCGCCAATGTTGCTGAGGCTATGGCGATCGATGCCATTGGGAACGTAGCATGCGCCCTTGGCATTTGTAACTGTTGCAAAGAAAGCGACGAGGACGATGGTCGGAAACATTATGGCAGGAATGATAAAGATAGACTCCAAAGTGCACTTGAAAGATTTCGAAGCAGCCAATAGTTTGGAATGGGTAAGAGGGAATAAGCGCAGGCAGTCAGTCTTACCCTAAGGTAGTTGAGGGGTGAAGAAAAGTTAGAAACTCGCGGGTCAGCCATCTGCACGCGTGGACTGGTTGTACAAATACAAGCCTAAGGCCCCACAACAGGCAGTAATTGAGGTGATATGCCTCTCCTTTCGCGAACAGAAATATCGCCAAGTCCTGCAGGTCAGAGTGATGATGCCGATCTGGGATTTCTTGGCAGTCAGAGAAAGAGAGAAAACTTACCACTCTCGAGAAATGAAGGACCAAAACGGGGATATGATAGGATGGAAGTTGGTCGTTGGAGCCTGCCTCGCACCCACAGACAGAAATCAGGCGACGAATCGGGGCGCTTGTCTACACAAGGCTCGCAGCCTGATCTCGGATTTTGATTCTAAATCAAGCTTAATTGCAGTGGCTGAGGCAGACCCTGGTTATATGCTACTTTCTGTGTCCCGCTTCTTTCCAGGCTGCCCGCTTGCCTGTGTTACAGTGCATGGTTGATTGATGAAGCCTGATTTTTGGCTGGGATTATACTAATCGCACCAAACTTCGACCGTTGATAAAAGCTTCGCATGGCAACTGCGTATTTTTGTCTCTACCCCACAAAATTCCACGTTTCACCTCCTTTTCCCAGCCCCTTGCCATCCCAATTCGTCGAAAGGTCCCTGAGTCTCGATCCTGTAACTCGAGTAGCAAAACGTGCAGGCTACCCTCGTCACCTTTTCCTTCTCTTGCTGGCATACAGAATAAGGTTGACGTCGAGTTTTGCTGATCGAGATCTGAATGATAAGTGTCCAGCATTACGTGAGGCTGTGGTTCTCGGGCAGTAGAATCTGACAGAATGCTGACATTTGTGCCGTTGACGACCATTTCCCAGTCCGCCGTGGTGCATGTAGGAGAAGATCGATAAGGTATTAGTTTCAACGTCTTCAATTCGCCCCATATCCTCAGCCAGCCGCCCCTTATGAAGCCTGTTGTATCTGGTGTAGCATATTCGAGGTCGTAGTCTTCGACCGCAATCATCACATCTGTCTCCGGTACGTCTGGAAGTCCTGGATTAACCTTGCCGGATGTCGATGCCCAAGACCAGCTCGGCGCTGTGTATGTAACCGGTGTCTGGTCGCAAGTATTCACGTAATCTGCATGAGCCCGGTCCTCGATGTTGAACCGGTGTGTGGATACAGACACCGACCAAATCAGCTCCCGATCTAGGTATTTGCGCCACATGCCGGCAACATACTTGTCTCCCATGTTCTTCATGACCTTCTTCGCAATTGCAGAAAGCGCAATAAGCTTATCCTGCTGAAACGTGAGCTTGCAGGATGTGTATGTCTTCACTATCTCAACCCAATAGAGGTAGACGTTGAGACCGTTGTTGGAGGTGGATTGGTTGCGGATCCCGAATCCTTTCAAACTAATCGAGGACGACCGAAGGTTGACAGGCAAGTCGTCAGGATAACTCTCGGCAGTCTCCGTGCAAAGACACTCCCACATTACTTGGCGTTCCCCAAAGTGTAATATTCGAGGCGACAAGAGCCTTTCCTGTAATACCCATGCTCTTTCGTTGATTGGAGTCTGAGATACTTCATTATCCCAGAACCTGTGGTCTACCACAAGGTGTCGGACAGGTTGTCCTTCAAGGGGCAAGTCGACCATCTGAGGTGTCAAGCTTCTTGGGTTTCGATGATGGAACATGGAGGTGTGACCATTGGGGGTATGTGTTGCTGATATGTTGCAGAATGACTTTCCATAAACTTCCCCCATCCGCGTTGATTCCAATCTCCAATCAGAAAGTCCATCACCTTCCTGAACAATGCATAACGAGTCGATCCAAAGGTATTGAACCCCCAGCTGCCGAGTGACCCAAATTGCGTCTTGGTACAACACTGGCAAGTCTCCTAGTGGGAACCCTCTGGTCACAGACTCGTAGTTTCCCGCAGTCAGACGCAAACAGTCTACAGATCCCCAGCAATGGCTCAAAGTCATGTACGGCCCATGAAGCTTTGAACTGTTGGTATCGATGATCCGGCATTGCAAGCCTGAGTCGTTTGAAGAACCGCAGTCGAGAAGACGAGTCGGATACCACTGAGTGTCTGTTGGACTTGTCTTAGGGCATAATTCGTGACTTTTTATGCACTTATTGATCCATCTTTTTGCAGTGGCAATAGTTTCGGGGGACTTGGTGCTCTCGGAGTGTAAATCAGCAGAAAGATATGCTGGGGTATCTAAGTAGTCAGCGACGCTTGCATAAAAGTCACTTCCAGGCCAATAGCACACCATGGAATGGCTTCAGCAAAAATGACAGACGCCAGTACGGTCTTGGCTTTGATGGAGACAGTGTGCTGACAGGTCCTGCGTTGAAGGCAACCTCCCACAGGAAGCATTTGGGGTGACCGAATTGCGCCCCATCCGAGATTGAAACGACTGTAAGGGGAATGGCGATATCACATGTCTCGACTTTCTCGAAAGCAAGGTTTGTTGCAAGGGCATTTTCAGGTTGGCCATCGGAAAACGCAGATACCAGCTGTCTTTCTTCGGGGTCTAGCACGGCCCATAGTCGGTTGCAAGCATAGCACCCGGAATCGACAGACCTCTTGAGGCTTCTGCTGCTCAGGTGGTGAGGCCTTTTCTGCACTTCCGGAATGAGACTGGTGTACAAGTCTGGCTTCGCGAGACAATCTTGACAGACCGGACAGACCAGACTCATTGCGTCGACGTATGAAGTCTTTCGCTGCGGAAAGCAAGACTGAGAAATCGTGATTGCATATAATGAGCGACGAATGGCGAAGACAGATGAGAGAAGAGGGGTTCAGACTCATATTGACCAATTGATTAGCATCATCAGAATTTTATTGGTTGGAAACTACCGAGGATGCTGCAAGTCGAAATATGTTGGCCCCGATCACTGGGCGAACAAAATGCATCGTTGGTTGGTGAGTATGTTTGCCTTGCACCCTAATAATGATTTCTATTGGCGATTGAGTCAAATTGTTGGATCCAAGATTGCCTGAGAGATCACACGAAGCATCATAGACGCCTTGAATTTGATATCCGGCATACTCGGATGTCAGACCTCAGCAGGTAGGTGTTTTTGTTGTCTGCTTTACAACTTATTCCCCATATTCACATGGACTGCCTTAATTTGCGAATACGCCTCAAGGCCAGCCTCTCCAAGCTCCCGTCCAATACCACTCTGCTTCACACCTCCAAAGGGCACCCTAGGATCACAATCCTGACTGCTGTTCACCCACACCATACCGGACTCGATCTCAGAGGCGACTCTGTGTGCCTTCTCAAGATTTGTTGTAAACACCGCGGCTCCGAGGCCATAGACGCTGTCATTAGCAGTAGCAATCGCCTCTGCCTCCTCGGTAAACTTCTGAATCACCACCACAGGGCCGAAGATCTCCTCCTTCCAGATCCGCATATCACTCGTCACGTCTGTGAAGACGGTTGGAGCAACATAGTAGCCCTTAGGAAGATGCGCTGGTCTTTCCCCTCCAGTCTTGATCGTCGCGCCCTCCTCTCGGCCGATCTTGATGTAGGAGAGGATACGCTCGTGCTGCTGCTTCGAAACTTGAGGGCCCTGGTATGTTGTCTCATCCCATTGGTCGCCGACCTTGCTGGTCTTCTCAACCTCTTCAACGAACTTTGCAACAAACGTATCATAGACGTCTTGCTGGACTAGGATCCTGGAGGTAGCAGTGCAAATTTGGCCCTGGTTGGACATGATTCCTAGATGGGACCATTTTACAGCTTGCTCCATGTCCGCATCGTTAAAAACTAACAACGGCGACTTTCCGCCCGTTTCTAGTGTAATGTTTTTCAGCGTTGCTGCAGCCATCTTCATGATGTTGGTTGCCGTCCCCGTTGATCCTGTGAAGGCGACCTTATCAACCAGGGGATGCTGAACGAGGGCGGCGCCGGCGTCCTTGCCGAGACCGTTAACGAAATTTACCACACCCGGGGGAAATCCAGCTTCTTTAATAAGGCGCCCGAGAATAAGGATACTCAGAGGTGTTTGTTCAGCTGCCTTGAGGACGACGGTGTTACCGCATGCCAGCGCGGGGCCCAACTTCCATCTAAGAGTTGTTAGCTTCGGGCGTGGTACCGCATGCGAATTTGACTCACGTCGCCATGGAGAGTGGGTAGTTCCATGGGATGATCTGGCCGACGACTCCAACCGGTTGTCGGACGGTGTATGCAAACTTGTTCGGAACGCTGATGGTCTGGCCAAAGATCTTGTCGCACCAACCGCTGTAGTAACGGATTACTCCAACAGCTTCAACGAGGTCGTTGGTCAGAGCCTCGGTGTATGTCTTGCCTGCAATGTGATTTGGTTAGAAGATGATGACCAAGACTTTCGTATCGGCGCCAGTTTTTACTCACCATTGTCCCATGCGTCGACTGTCGCGAAAAGCTCCTTGTTCTCTTCGACTAGATCGGCCAGGCGGGCCATGAGGATGCCTCTATCTGAGGCGGGCAACTCTTTCCATGACGGATTCTTGAGGGCTGCCGCTGCGGCTTTCACGGCCTTATCGACGTCATCAGCAGAGGCAGCGTGGACGGACGCGATGACCTCTTCTGTTCTGGAGCAGCGTGTCAGTTTGTTATCCTGGAACATCTCCTTCCCGAGGAATGGTTGTTACACTCACGCGGGGTCAATAGCGTCAATCTTTTGGCCGTTCGAAGATGGCACGAATTCGTTGTCGATAAAAAGGCCGGTTGGTTGGGTCCACTTGCGGCCGTTGGGAGCCGTGAGCTCAACAGAGAGATCTCCCATTGTTGCAGCTGTTGAAAAAGGAGGGGATTGGCTGTGTTGCGTGTTGTCGGCGGGTTCGCTCTTCGGTATCAATATTTCAAGGCAAGTCAAGAGAAAAAGAAGTGGTGGAGGTGAACAGCCTGTGAAACCAATTGTGAGATATTCAAGACAAGCTCTTCATTTCAGATATGATGTGGTAAGATCCAAGCTGCGATCTATCTTATCGACGACCGAACTCGGCCTCAGCAGAAGTCCTTTACTCCGAATTGTGACGCACTTTCACCTCAGCATCGGCGTGGCCTGCCGGGGTGCTGAGAGGAGCATACAGCACACTGCCCCTCCCCCGCAGTGGAGAGCTCAACTCATATCAATTTAGATTCCAGTGAGAATCGACGTGTGCATGAATGGTCCCTAGAATGCAAGATTCACCTTCCATATCTGTACTGCATATGGCTCTCCGGTTTTATTCCTCATCCAAATATGTAAATATGTCTCGGATACCAAACTCGTCGCGGACACCTTCCTGATAGATGCCTCCATGGTGGTGAGGGGCACCGAGCAGCTCAAGTTGGAATGAGGGGCATTAACCCCACCATCATTGACGATAAGGGGTGTGATAGCTGGCGTGGTCCCTGAATTACCCCTCCATTTGCGGACAGGGTAGCTCCAGGTCATGAGAAATCAGAGACTGTAGTCCAGCTGAATTGTGATGGTGTCAGACTTGATTATTTGTGCCACTTGAGTGTATTGTGTGTGATGTGGAAATGACTTGATTTTTATCTATTTACAAGCTTTAGATTTGTGCAGAAAATGACATTGTTCAGAGGTTGCTTTGCTGTACCTCGGCCTCGCGCTCCACCGCCTTGGGAATTTCGTCCAGCAGACTCTCGCCCGTAGGCGCCCATCCGAGCAACTTCTTGCCCCTGACCGCCTCGCTACGCGCGTTGGTTCCAAAGAGTACAGCGCCATGGGGGAGCAGAGTGTTTGCATCCTCGGGGCCGAGGACCTCGACATCGTCTGAGGGGATGAGTCCCTTCTTCGCGGCGGCCGTAGCGACAAGCTTTGAGATCTCGCCAAATGACTGGACACAAGCACAATTAGTAACGGCACAAGTAGGAACAGAACAACAGAACTTACGATCTCGCCCAAGCCAGTGAGATACAGGCCGTTCTCATTCCAAACCTGCGCATCGGCCTTGCCCTCAACAGCCTTCTCGACCAACTTTACGAACAGCTGGCTGACATCCTCAACGTGCACATTGCCCCAGCGGCTTAGGCCCTTGCCGACCTGGATGCCTCGCTTGCGCTCCAGCGTTGTCTTGGCCAGCGCAGGGACTTGGACACTGCGCTTGTTACCGGGACCGAGGCCCTGTCCGTAAATAATAGGCGGGAAGACCAGCGCGGTGTTGATCTTCGATTCTTCGGCCGCGACCTTGAGGATGTAGTTGTCAACGGCGCGACTTGGGTGGCGCTGGATGATGGAGCGGATATCGGCGATGCCAGTGAGATCGTTGAAGACGAGGTCGCTTCCGTCGCCGGGGGCGCGGTTCTTGTCTGCCAGCTCAGCCGCGGCGAGAGCACTGGCACCAGAAACTTGGACCCAGTGTGCTACAAGGACACCAAAATCAGCATGAGTTCAGTTGAGTCAGTCCATTCAGCGGCGACGAGAATAAGCAAACTGGAAGATTGCTCACATGGCTTCTGGCTAGAGGCAAGGGCCTTGTGAATAGTCTCGACGCTCTTCAGGTGGCCAGTTGAGGCCAGGTCTGGGGAGTCATCGTTAGCAATCCGAACATGGCATTAGACGCATCGCCTGCTAAAACTCACGAAGAATGACATCGGCGCTGGAGGCTTCGCGAGCCAAAATATCGGCGCTGTCCAAGTCGCCCTCGACAACTTCTACGTCCTTAAATGTGCCGGTAATAATCTTGCCCTTTGCGCTGTCGCGCACCAGTGCTCTGATGGCATATTCAGGGTGCGACTTGGTCAACAGCGACAGGACAGTGCCGCCAATGTAGCCTGTGGCTCCGGTCCTGGTCATCTGGTTAGCGTTTACTCGCACTTACATGGGGGGCTTTGAGTCAGTCTGTCGGTGATTCCTGGCGGGCGGCTTACAGGAAGATCTTTGCCATTGCGTCGTTTTCGTAGCAGGCAGGTTCAAAAACTTGAGTAGCGAACAGCAATTGAGGTTGAAAGCGCATGAGGAGAAATTGAGTTATGTACCTTGCTTGAAGCTCTGTGTCCTGGCATGTGCAATTGGATATATATGGCGTCGACGAGCACCTCGGGCTCGCCTTCCAAACATGGGGTAGTACAAGGGGACCAGATTACCAATGCAGTAGCTGTCTACGCGCCCTGTCGAATTACACAATCCACTATTTCATTGCGTCACGGCCAACATCGTTGTTTTCACACCAATTGTTCACGATGATTCTGTTCAGCTGGTCCACTCCAACATCTTCTAAGGTGATTTTGTCGTTCGAGAACTATCCTTCATGGCTTTGATTATTTCAGCGCCAAGTTCTCACCCAAATTTTCGATCTCATGGTCCCATTCCCACGGCCTACTGAGCCTACGATAGCCGCTTGAACACGCTCTCCAACACTTCAAGGAAAATATCGGCTGTTTTCGAAGTTAGCATCGTGCTCTTCAACTCAGTGATGGCAGTCTATCTTACCGTGATTCTTCTGGAACACCAGCATTGGCCTTAGGCGAATAGCGGCGTCACCACTACCGCCCATGTTAACACCTTTAGCCTTGGCGAGCGCCAGCACTTCTTCTCTCCTAGGGGCATCCCAAGCGATGAAGGTGCCACGGTCTTTACCACGGAGGTTCTGGACGTGTTGCGGGTATTTGCTCGCCAGCTTCTCTAACTCGCCAAACAGATACCCTCCGACCTTTGCAGTATGCTCAACTAGGCCATTCTTCTGGATTTCTCCGTAGATAGCCTTGAACAACAGCGCTCGGACAGGGTCGCCCATCCAAGTGTTGAATTGGCGGTAAGGCTTATCCGGCCTCAAACCAGCATCGCCAAAGTAGAAGCCTGCAGCCTGGGCCTTCTTGGAAAAGGTCACCATATCCGGCGGCGAAGACAAGTTCCAGTGCTCATGAGCCCAGAACTTTCCAGTCGCTCCGACACCAGTCTGCACCTCATCAACAATCAACAAGACGCCCTTGCGCTTCGTAAGCTCTCTGAGACCCTGGAAGAAAGCTGGCGAGGCATGGTTGTCGCCGCCCTCTGATTGAACAGGTTCGACGACGACTGCCGCAACTGTCTGCTTGGCCTCCTCCAACAAACGGTCTGTCTCTTCGAGGCATCTCTTCTCTTCAGCTGCGTTCTCTGCAGCGAATTGATCCAAAGGATACTTCAACTGAGGGAAAGGTGCAACGGGCCAATCGAATGCTGGTACGTCGAGCTTGTGGATAGGCTTGCTTCGCGTCGTCGACAAGCTACCAAACAGGCGACCATGAAAGCCCTTCTGGAACGACATAATGGAGTACTTCTTGGCGCCAGGTGCTTGGTTTACCATGACGGACTCCAGCTCAGCAGCACTGAAGTCGGCCCCGCCACGCTCTTGTGTTCCCTTCCAGATGCAGGCCGCCTTGTACGCTGTCTCGTTCGCATCAGAGCCGGTTGTGGCAGTAAAGACCTGGTTGAGACCTTTCGGGGCGGCTTTCAGGATGCCGGTCTCCAATAGTTCCGCATAGTCTGTTGAAGGAAAGCTTCCAAGTGCCGGTCTGCTGGCGATTGCTCGGATCATTGCGGGGCTCGTCGACGCCTTGTTGAGTTCTGGGTTGTTGTAGCCGAGAGGAATTGAAGCGATCTGTGCGAAACTGCAAAACGATTCTGGTCAGAGCAAGGCCTTCGGTAGGCAAAGTAGGCAGACTTACACGTCCAAAAACTGGTTGCTATCGGCATCCACCAGACTTCAATTGGTTCGACTTAGCAAGATGTCATCCAAGACGTACATGGGGTTGGCTCACTAGTTTCCAATGGACTTCTCATAGTCGACAAGTGTATTTGCGCTGCGAGTGTCAAAGACTTGCTCCAGCTTCGCAAGTCCTTCCTTCACCTTAGGCCCAGGCACCGAGGAAGTGACAACTCTAGGCTCAGAGGGCTCGCCTTGGAAGGCAGCAGGAGCTTGATTGCATGCCGCGGCAGAAAACCTGCGAACGCTGCTTTTCTGCTGAGGGCAACGCCGAGTGGCAGCTGCCAGGGTAAGCGGGCGGGAATGTCGGAGACTGGCCATCATGACTCTGCCGTTCAAATGCTGGTATTCGAATATTAGAAACAACTCAGCAAATCAGGAGCTCCTCCGGACCTGATCTCTGGGTTCAAGAAAGCTTTTGAGCCACCTGTGGACTTACACGACCTGTCCCAGAACTCAGCTCGTCGCGCAAGCATGCCCATCAAATGGTGGGTCTTCTCGGCACTTTCTTCTTCCCATTCTGCATTCTGGGCTGTAAAAGAAGGACCATAACTTCAACGGCATTCCCGATCAGCCACGAAGCATTCCCATGACTAAAATCCTAGGGAAATCGATGTTCGGGTCGCTGTTCCGGCATCATCCTAGACCGAGAAAGTCCGGTCCGGCCCCATGAAGTGGCTTCCCCACATCCGCTAGCGCCGATAAGTACGTCGCGGAAACCTTCCTCGTTTTGAAAAGCAAGGGAAAAGGAGCCAAATCTGGTATCTTGACTCTTCTCACTTCACACAACTGCCCCGTGATCGCTGCAACACGCTCTTGGCTTGTTTCCAGAACCCGACTCCGCCAATATCGAAACCCCGCGATACGACGACATCTTGACTCCGCCATTTTCCCCGCTGACTTTCCTTTAAGTGACGACAAGCAGCCTTGGAATCAGGCCAGTCGGGAATACAAGCCTGAAATGCTCCTCGACTCTGCCTCCTGAGAACAGCCAGCACGTAATACGACTATCCATCGTTTCTGTCTCTCGCTTTGCCCTGCCTTACCTCATCGACAATGCCTGCCACGACCAGAAGCAGAGGGCCCAGTAATTCCGGGACGGCCACCCGGAAGAACCAGCAGAGCCAGAAGCCATCTAGGGGAAAGCCACAGTCAGCAACATCAAGCAATAACGCAAAGAGGGTCCCACGGTCGAGGACGTTTACTGGTTGTCGTACCTGCAGAAGCCGACACCTCAAGTGCGACGAGGCCCGCCCGATATGTTCCTCCTGCCGCCGTCTGAATCTCGTATGCGAAGGCTACGACGGCCAGCTCCTGTGGGTTCCGGATCCGCTGTGCTCGGCCTCGGGCGACCAGAAGCATGCCTCCTCCTCGCACCGTGGCACGTCGTACCGGTACCCGCTCTTCACCGAGGATGAACGCAACTCCATGGCCGTCGAGATTGTCGAGAGCATGGGCGATCGCTCAGCTGGCGACATTGTTCTCGACCTCGACGAGAAGAGCGTTCACGGCGTGGACGAGGTGTGCTTAGACGGTCCCTTTGGGGTTTTCAGAGCGTTCGAAGGCGATTCCATCACGAATTCAGACACGTCGTCTTCTCCTCTTTTGCAACAGTCGGAGAGCTCTCCTACTTCATCACCGACTGAGGCCTTGCCCGACCTCGTCGGCGGCGAGCTGTTGGACGATGACGTTGAAGAAGTCGTGATTGAGCCATGGTCCGTTCACGACGACCATATCGCGATAGAACCATCTTTTCTGCCTGGGCATTTTGACGCTTTCGGTACAGACGCCATGATGAACCTCGGCCAACCATGGATGCATGGTGAAGGCACAGGAAGCCTCAGTCATATGATGTCGATGGACGGTTCTTTTTCGGCACTGGACTTGCTTTTCTCTCCCACCTCACCGCGGACTCCTGCTATGGCCCATGTAGACCAAGCCCATAGTCATTACCCAGAACACCAACAAGAACCGAACCAACTACAATTGCCAGATCAACAGCAGCAAGACACTGACCACGTGCAAGAGGATACCAACAACGCTACCAGCCCGCCATCGGACATGAACATGCCAAATCCGCGCAAGGTTTTCACGCCGTTCACTAACAACCTACCCGGCGTTACGCCATGCCTACCAACACATGCCGCCTCCCTCTTACGATACTACAAGTCCATCGACTCATCATCATCTGTCAAGGGCATGAGAATATCACCCTGGCAACTCTGGCTTCTTCCTTGCGCATTAGAAACCTTTGCTGAGCTTTCTCTTTGGAACACTACCACCCATACCCGTCATAGCATTCTCTGTACATTACTGGCTAGGAGCGCTTTTCACTTGCACAGGTCGCTCAAGACGGGTGAGAAAGCAGCATCACAGTGGCTGGAGGTCGGTCTGGACTACCAGAAGAGCGCACAATCGCATCTGAAGATGGCACTGCAAAGCGAGTCGGACGAGACCAGTCAAGCCAAGTACAATGAGATTCTTATGGCTATCCTTGCCACGGCCATGGTTTCGGTCAGTATAGCATCCGCTCCCGCCGTGATTGGCTTCTTGTTCTAACAATTGCATAGGTACTCTATAATGGCTCTCGCGCGGTCAAAATCTTCCTCCTCGACGCCGAACGCCTCATCCGTCTCCGGGGCCTTTCGATGCCCAGGTCCTTTAATATTCGTGTCCTACACCACGTCTACACACACCTGCGTGTAATCGCAGAAAGTACCGATATATCTAGCGACAACGCTCCGAAGACAGGCCAAGCCCTATCAGCCCAGGCTCAGGCGCAAGCAGCAACCGAGATGGCCGTCTCGCTCCGCAAGTTCCGTATTGCAGAAGACTCTCTCGGTGCCGACCTTGACATCTCTCGCGAGAAGCCTGCCGAAGTCGGGTACGCAGATATTCACCTCGACATTTCGGGCCACTGGCCTGTCACGATGTATCCTGATATCTATGGCGTACCCGAGTCCCTGATGACGCTACTGTCTCAGACCATCAGCTTCGCCAATGAGAAGGCGAAATTAGAGGCCATCGCACTATACGACCCTCGTGTCTCGGCAGGCTTGTCGAGGCATGTCAAGATGCTGGAGCAACACATCTGGTCGTGGTCTCTTGATTCTTCCGATAATCAAAGCGGTCCCAGCAGACCTCGGGAACTCATGAACAGGGACGCCAGGCTCGTTGATCACCCCATCATCAAGTCCCTGACACTAGCGATGCATCAGGCGTTGATAATCTACTTCTACCGCAGGGTGTACAACATGAGCGCCATGGTCATCCAAGATGCCGTGCGCAAGACTCTGGATTATATACAGCCCTGTCTAGAGGAGACGGCGGACGACCATGACTTCGCTACCAGCATTGGGTGGGCTGGGTTCATTGCCGCCTGCGAAGCTACGACGCCCGATCTTCAGGAACGAGGAAAGCTGATTCTGGAGTCTATTGACACCCAAGGCGTTATTTTCGGGGCGGATAAGCCGAGCGTGTTGGCTCAAAGCGTATGGGATAAAAGGAAAGAGACAGGGGATTGGACTTTGAGCTGGCCAGATTTGATGCAAAGCAGCATGACTAGATGATACAGCATGGATTTGATGGTGCAAAATTTGCTTACAGAAAAGATTTCCCTCGACTGGTGGCTTCATGCCACCCTCCATATTTGGTGGGTCCAGCAGTAGGTCAGAGTGCTGATGGAGAATGGGTGACCATCACCCCATGAAATAACTGCACTCGCACCGGTGAGGAAATTTACTGCAACAAACTATGCAATTGCAGTGAACCTTTGCATCATTTCCACTGTCTGCGCGGCATCGCGCTGATATTATTGACTGGAGCCGGTCCTATTTCGGCTTCCGCGGAGGACCGGAGCGGAACTGGCGGATTGACGCACTCGCCGAAGCTCCTGTTTCTCATCCTTGGCCGGTCCGTCTCCGGTCCTCCTTAAATATTAAAGGCTGTTCTTCTATCTTATCAGGAAACAGCTCCGTGAGCAGCTGCTCGTGTTTGGCATCCTTCATCATCTCGTCGTCATATCCGAAATGGCATCCGACTCTGATTATTCGCCGGCGCAGCTACTTGAGTACGCCCAAACTGATGTACGACTCCCCGTAGCAGAGCCGCTCCTCTCGGCCATTCTCTATCGGCCCCCTTTCATAAATGTCGCCGGTACATTCAATACCAGGGACGTTGGATTGGTTCCGGGCAGTCCTATTCGGCAAGGTTACGTGTTTCGCTCTGGGGCTCTCGAGAATCTTGAGGATATCGGCAAACAGCAAATCACAGGTCAATTCGGCATCAAGAGAATATTCGATTTGAGAACGAGCCGTGAGCGGGAAAAGTATCCGGAACCAGATGTCCCTGGTGTTGACATAAGGTGGATCCCAAATTCATACAGCAACACTGTCGATATCAACGACTTTGTTAGTGGGGGTGGCGAAGAAGGCTACTGCAAGATGTACATGGACATCATGGAAACCTACGCGCCAACCCTGAAGACCGTCCTTGAGCACGTCAGAGATCGGCCACAGGAACCATTTCTTTTTCACTGCGCGCGTGAGTTGCTGCCCCTAATCTCTTCGCGGTTTCCAGTTGTCACTAACCCATACCTGCTCCAGTCGGCCGGGATAGAACTGGTATTCTTTCAGGCTTCCTGTTGTCCCTCGCTGGCGCTAATGCGGAGACGATTGCTTTGGACTACATGATCACCCGAATTGGTTCAGAGCCCGTCCGTGATGTATTGCTTCAGCGGGCGATAGAAGAGCACAATTGCAACTTTGATGTTCCTGTTTTCCGCAATCTTTGCAGTCTCCGATTATCGACCTGGCAACTATTCACAAGGCAGGTGGAGGCTGAATACGGAGGTTTTGAGAAGTACGCCATGGCCAGACTTGGATTTTCTCGAGACGAAGTGGAACGAATCGCTGGCCACTTGAGAGCATAGATAGTGGCCTAACGTAGCGTCACTTGTGTGACGGGTTTGCTTGGGAGTCTAGACAATCTATCTATTCAAGTCTGCATCTTAAAGCCAGCTATCGAAGATCAAGGCAGGCTTAGTAGGTTTTAAAATTAAGGATCATCGCATTCGGTCATTACTGGGCATCGGTGGCTCCTGCTGCGATACGCGCAAGTGAAATGCGAGATATGCGACCACCTCGGGTGGCTTGCTGGCCGACTACCCACCAACCTAGGCCAGCATTGGCCAGGAAGGATCACGAAGCTGGAAAATATCTGAGCACAGCCCCACGAAGAACGTTATTCCGGACGATATACCTACTAGAGTAAATCTATCCTGTGGTGTGGCTTTTTGTGTGTGTGTCACCTGGTTGAAGCCTGGTATCGGAATTCAGGATGTTTAATCCGCCAGTATTACATTTGGAAAACCCTGAGCTTTTGGTCGGTAAGATCATCAGATCCGGCTTTTCGACCACATTGGGGCAATGTATGCGCCGGTGCTAGCTGGTCATCTGTAGAGTATGGAGTCTTTTACCGCCGTAGTTACAAAGCGCAACTCTAGAGGCCTAGGGTAATGTCACACATTGATCTATCGGAGATTTTATTGCTAGATAGACGCAGAAATCGTGCATTGTGATACTCGCGCTGCTGTTCCACCACCATTCGCTTGAGTAGAACTGAATCTCCACGTCCTGCAGCAGTGCTGCTGCTTCATGCAACCCACTTACAAGCGAGATTCGTTGAGTAAGATGCGAAGTTGTATACCTAGGTTAACGTAGTCCAAGATATAAACCTGCTGGGTTGTCTTCGCAAAGTGAGAATACATTCTGAAGGCGTGTCCTTACTTCGCTGTTCACATTCGTTCCATCAGTCTTTACTATTCGTGTCTCGTGACCATCCGCTCTTTTAGTCTCAACTTCTTGTACCTCACTTCTTCATTCTACACTATGCTGCAATTCCTTCCATTTCTCGGCTTGTTCGCTAGCGTCGTGGCGGGTCACGGTGTCGTTGACAGCTTCAAGACTGACGGCGTAGAGCACCCCGGCTATCAGCTCAGCTACTACTATGACAAGAAGAATGGCAAGGAGCTTCCCGAGCTAGCTGCCTGGTCCGCCGAGAATCTTGACAGTGGCTTTGTTGCGCCCGAGAACTACACGTCTCCTGAAATTGTTTGCCAGAAGAATGGTGCGCCCGCCAACTCCACTGTCAAAGTGTCTGCTGGCGGGACCGTCGAGTTTCACTGGACACGGTGGGCTCACTTTGGGCCTATGATGACCTATGTTGCTACGTGTCCATCTGATGACTGCAGCAATGTTGACAAGACGGCACTTGAATTTGTCAAGATAGACGAGGCTGGCATCAACTTCGATACGCAGGAATGGGCTGCTAGGACCATGGTCAACAACAACAACAACACTTGGGTCACCACCATTCCGAAATCTCTTGCAGCTGGCAGCTATGTCTTTCGTCACGAGACCATCGCAGTTCACGGCTCGTTCCGAGAAGGCGGTGCACAGAACTACCCTCAATGCTTCAACATTGAGGTCACCGGGTCCGGTACAGCAGAACCGAAAGGGGTTCGAGCCCAAGAGCTGTACACCCTCACTGATCCCGGCATTTTATTCAACCCTTACAAAACACCGATCCAGAACTACACTATCCCTGGCCCTGCGCTGTTCAGGGACGGAGAAGCAGCAACCGCCACCAGTACCGCCCCGACCACGCCATCCGGTCAACCATTGGTAAACAACGCAACTAGTCGATCTTTCGCCAACTCAACGGTACATGCTCCCATTCCTTCCAGGACGCCATCAAAACCCGCCGGTACCCTCTCCACCAAGGTTGTCACGGTCATTCCCACCTCGCGTACCACCGAGACCGCAATCGCGTCTAGCTCGGCCAGCCTTCCTGCTACGCCCAAGACCGGCCCTTCAGTCCAAACAACCCAGCTTGTGTCAGCCTCTGCCTGTCTGCCCACAGGATTGGAGTTATTAACCTCCAAGGCAGACGCAGACACAGTTTTGAATGGCGGAGACTCGCTGCCTCAGTCGTTTACTCTTGAGACCTTCATCGAGTGGCTCCGTGAGAATTTGTCCAAGAATACGCGCCGCCATCCTCGGGAGCTCCTTTAACGACTTGGGAGATATTCTGTTTCTCTTTTCGCTTCATGACTGGCATCTTGACTTTCGTCAAGACGTTTTCGGACAAACGATGAAGACTTTCAAGTTTCAGGATCACGGCAATTACATGCAGACATCACCTAGCATCCATCTCAATATACGCTACGATATTTTCGCAACTCGAGGGAAATGAAGAACCTTTAAGCATAATCGAGCTGCATTGTAAATGAATTTTGTCTGATTTTCGTGGGATATCTTCCGACATAACTGTTATTTGTGGGTGTAAATGACTGTTAGCCGATAACTCCATAGTACTTCATTTCCTGAGAAGGTTGGAAAGGAAAACTCTCATTCATAATCCAATGGGAGGAATTACTTGCTCATGGCATGTCGCAAAACCCAGCGACAGCTGAATCTAGAGTTGTTTGTAGGCTTTGATCATGAAAGGAGCTTGATGACAGAAAACACAAACTTACATATGCTCTCGCTTTGATGGCTCATAGACAGGCGATCAGTGTACCCTCTCGTACTGGGTTCTTGCATGAACAGGCTTCCCATGCACAGCTGCTTTTTGGGGCTTCTATAGGCTGTACTTTACAGTTTGCACCCCGTTGTTCCTAGCCTTCAACCAGGGCCGAGATCATAGTAGTTGACCAAAGTCCCAAGCTGTGCTATCCAATGCAGCTAGCGCAGGTTTTGGCCTCACCACTCACATACGAAATCAAACTAACCAGTCACACAACGATGCAACCTCAGTAAGTTTATGTATGCTTGGATACGAGCTTACGTGATGACTCATGTTACATGCCACATAGCATTTGAGGCCGTTTCGACTGACGCGACTGTTGTTCCTGGGAGCTTGGAAATTGAAGACCTTAAAGCACATACCATCGATCCTGGGCTCCCTCCATTCTCGAGTTCCATCTTTCCAATTTCCAATCATGATCGAATCCTCACACGTCCTGGCACCAGCACTGGCAGCCATGGACCTAGACAACCACAGCCCTACAATCATCACAGCAGCCCAGCGCGCCTTGAGTAACCACCTCATCCTCTCGGAAATATTCGACTACATCAGCATGGACTGGCAGGGGTGCTGGAAGGTTCGCCCTGTGGAGGCCTTGCGTGAAAATCATGGCACGGTCACAGGCTCAACGGGATCTAGAGGCGTCGAGGTTTGCGATGGGAGCGACGAAAAACGCCAAGACCATGACAACACAGACGACGATGACGACGAAGAAGACTGGAGTATTCATCATTACTGCCGCGGCGGGGTTCTGCTGCGGTGCATGCTGGTAAACAAGCTGTGGTTCGAATTCGCGACACCATTTCTATGGAAGGAGCCGACGGAGATGGTATCATATCCGTCATACAAGACCGCCATCGTGGCCATTTTGAGTGCCATCGAGCCCACACGGCGGCAACTGTACGCCAAGCACGTCGAGATAGGCTTCAACGAAGGCCGCGACAATGAGGACCTCACAGAAGTGAGATTTCCACGGCTGAGAGGAATGCAGTTGAGAACGGACTACGAAATTAATTTACCTAAGCTCAATGGGCATGGGGTCAAGACCCTTACCGTGGATCCCCGATATGAGCCATGCTATCCTGAGGTCTATACCCTAACTCAGGACCGCATGAACGAGTTGCTGGATCAGATCGCGGTATGTTTGTTGGATAGTCCACGTTTGCGTCTTGATAATGGAAGCTAATTCATGACAGGAAAGGTTTCCTAATATAGAAAGTTTCAGTATTTGCGATAGCGCTCTGGCTTATCCAGGCACGATGGAGCAATTTAAAACACGTATGCCCAAGCTTGTGAGCTTTGATCATGGTTCGTCACTGAGCAAAGCCACTCGTCTTGGTGAGCAGTTGTTGGGTAACCTTGCGACGGACATGAAATTTTATTCTTCACATGGGACCGTCAATACGGGCAGCTTAGCAATGGGTACATGATTACAGCGACATGGGTAGCCGGAAAGGGCCGTACTTTGCGCACAAAACATAGGTGACATTTCCTCGTTGCTTGATATTTTCAATATCGGTTCTCTATTGCATTACACATTTACCCGTGAACTTTCGTACGTGACGGTTCATCCGATCTCACATTGTAACACCAGATGTCTGCCACAAGTACGCGACAAGATGCGACGCATGGCTGCCAGAGACCACAGTCTCAAGCCTCTGGCTTTCGGCCGTAAACCATGTGACTAGGCGTTGGTTAGTCTCCATGTTCTCATGACCAACGTCCAACGACCGGGTTTGCCATGGAGTTGAGGAGATTAACTTACTAGTTGAAGTACGGCATTGCACTTTTTTTTCGCAATTCATTGCGCATTCCAGCAATGAAGACAAGGAGCTCCTCGTAAGTCCATCCCAGAATCTCACTGAGCGGCCTTAGCGCCCAGCCTTCAAGTCCTTGATCGACATACAGGCCCGCGTATTCTCCAACCTCCTTCAAGTAGGGATCTTTGGCCCATGGTCCGACAGGGACCCTCCACTTCTTGTGCACGATGTCGACGAAGCCTGCTCTTCTCATACAAGTTTCCATGATGATGGGGTTCTGGCCATCGTCTTGGGCGACACGAAAAGTCTTGCCAATAATGTCACCAGCTTGCCAAAATAGCGGGGCCCATTGTTTGAAGACGTGCTTGGGGTCTTTTTCGATCTCTTCGTTCTGCGAGCGGACTTGGCTGTCGGCCTCGACGCTCTCGAACCAGCCACCAGGCTTCAGATGTCGGAAGGCCTGGTCGTAGAGCTTCTGCCAGTTATCGATGCCGCCAAAGAGGCCTCGGGCGTGAATGAAGTCGAACTCATCAGGCTTAAAGGTCCAATCCAGCTGAGCATCATCAATGAAGAATTGACAGTTTGGCGGAACCCAGCCTGGTTGAATTGGCGATATATCAATTCCGATGACGTCAAAGTCCTCATTCTCCTCTGCAACGTCACTTGCCACGATTGTCGTTAGCATCAAATCCACACAAAAAGCGAGTTGATACAAGGTGAAGAACGTACATAGCCCAGATTCCTGTTCCGGTCCCAACGTCTAGTACTTTCTGTGGGCCATTAGTAAAGGAACACAGTACAGCCTCAATGAAGATCAGTCACTAGCTACGATGAGCTCTAGCTACACGATGGAGGAAATAAGAGTAACTTACTAGGTTTCTGCCTTGGATAGGGGCGCCAAATAGATGGTTGTCCATAAGCAACATCATGAAATGATGTCTTTTTATTATGTCAGTTCCAGCCAAACAGCGCGTCGATGAAGCTCGCATGATATCTCTATGATCACTCACGTAATGTCAAAGCCCTCGATGTGCTGCTCGTCATTTGGCGCCCTGGGTCGATTAGAGAGCCGACAGTATGATGGAACCGAGCGAAGGCTGTTGGCTTGCACTCACCAGTAATCAATAGTGTTGGAAGTCTGGAATGTTCTTCCGCGAATAGTGCGGTACTCCCGAATGCTAGAACTCAGAGAGGATGTTGATTGATGCAAACTACAAATGGAAGTACCATGGATGTCAGCCTCTGGGTCTGGCGACGACTTCCGAGTGGGCAAGAACTCGTACCTCCCTGCATCTGAATATCCGTCGTCTGGGGTCTCAACAGGTTCCTGAATTTGGAATGCGGCTTCCTTGGGTGATATCAGCAGACGAGAGCGACGACACCGAAATGAATTCGATGGGGTGTGAATAACGAGTGTCGCTTACAATCTGAGCCGGTTCGTCAGCCATTGTAGCTATGAGATCCGCCTTTGGTGAGGTTTCAATCTGGGAAGACAGCTGAGCGAATGACTCGAGTGAGGAAGGGGGAAGGGAAAAATCGAAGGAACGCAAGAGGGGGGGCAACAAGAAAAGAAAACATCAGGCCAAGCGCGAAAGAATGCCGGGTCGGATATGGGCACGTGGAACGATAGCAACAGCAGGCCTGGTACTGGCGAGGTCAATTCTAGGACCAACAAAGCAAGCCAAGCCCGCTCATGCATCAAGGATGCAGAGCAAACCCCGCAGAGATCTTGTCACGGAATGTGCAGCCTTGCCTTGGCTTGTTGTCTCGTCCGTATATACTTATTGGGTATCATTTTGAACCCAGATGCTTGTTTCAGGGAATCTCCATACCGATATCCAGGCGTCATGTAATTGACTGGAAGCGAGAGTCAGGAACATCTTCAGCGATGGCCCGTAAAAGCGGCCTTGGTCGCATTGTCCTGTCAGAGTGTGACTGATCATACGACAGACGAGAATGTGCGGGGGCTTTCCGCATAGACGAGATGGTAACGTACGTTGCAGGTCCACATTGAAGTGGCTAGAAGAGCACGTTGTTTGGTTATGGGAAAGCGAGTTTGCCGCTCGCCGGTCCACAGACGAATCATATGTGAGCATCCACGCAAAAGTCCGACGTCAACAGGGGTCGGCACGACTTCCCCGTCTGCAAGGCTGCAAGGTTCGTAAATCTCGTGAGGTGGTGGAGGAGACAGATCGTGGCTCAAGATGGTATCCGTTGGTCTTTATCGCCTTGTTGGTGACTGGTATTCCATTTGGTCATCCAAAATTTCTCAAGCTTATCACTAGCACCAATCATGAAGAATCGACAAACCTATTACCTCCATTGTAGCGACCAGCGTTTTATCTTAGCACAAATCACCACGTACCTAGATTGAAGGTGTGGACAACTGCTTCAATCCAGCAGCCTGCCGCTTTTTCATCAAAGGTTCATCCGGTCCCCAACCCTGGTCGTTACCAACGATGGAGACACTCAACTAAATTTGACCCATCCCCGCTGTGTTGGACAACATGGCCATTCGTATCGATGCAAATACTGGGGGTTATCGCTCGTCTTGACCTTGCTCAACGTGCTCCGAATGGCGTAATGATGACGGCGATCACCTCCTTTTGGATAATGCGAAGTGGTCGCAGGTGGGTTCCTGACACAACATTGTATCCTGGACGCTGCATTCTGCAAGAGACCTGCTGCTTGAGATGCAGCTTGAGATGTACTCTCATCAATCGTGGCTAATTCTGAGATGACCCATTACCCACTGGTGTCGCCTTCTTATTACTGCCTACTCGATCATTTGGTCATGTCGGCTACATTTAGATCCATGCATAGATAAGCTAGACCCCGTTCATGATAGGAACCACGCAAAATCAATTTGTCATGGTCCGCATTCCCATGGAACGACATGGAAGGGTGAGCAAATGGATGACCATGGGCCGGCCGTTTCACTTGGCTTTGGTGTGCCGAGCTTGGCGGTTGAGAAATAATGGACGCGTACCCATATACTGCTCTCTGTAAGTTGCTTCGACTCATAGACGTAAAAGTCTCATCGAGGTGGTAAGTCAGTACGGGTAGCAACGGCACATGTTCAGTTGATATCGGATTAAGAAAGATGAAGCCCGATCATCCACGCATAACCCAAGTCAGGTCAAGTTGCACCAGAAGGAAAACATCCTAGATCAACTTTTATTATGTTGTGCAATCTACTGCTGCTTATGCCATAACATCAACCCCAGCGTCTTTCAACAACCCAGCCAACTCCTTTCGTGGCTCGCCCTCGAGGAGCGCAAATGGCTTGCGCAGACCACCAGTCTTCCACCCGCGGAGCTCCATACCAGTCTTCACTGCCGAAGCATAGTTGTGCGATTCCAAGAACTTGCAGATGGGGAAGATCTTCGCCCACAGCTCCCTGCCCTTCCTCAAGTCCGCATCCTCTGCAACAGCCTGCCACAGCTGGCTAGACAACTCAGGAATGATGTTGGTCGCGCCCCATACGGAACCCTTGGCGCCGGCAGCGAGGCCGTAGAATGTAAGCGTATCCCAGCCGTTGAAGGCGGTGATGCGGGAGTTGGTGGCAGTGCTGAAGATCAGCTCCGTGAGAGCGGGGCCGTTTCCAGAGGTATCCTTCAAGTGTGTGACGCCAACCTCGGACAGGGAGGCGATCTCAGAAGGAGATAGTGTGACACCGCTGGCGGAGGGAATGTTGTAGTAAACGATGGGGAGCTTTGAAGCTTGGTGGATCTCGCTGAGAAGCTCGCGGAGCTGAGCCAAGTTGGGGGCATCGTAGAAGGGGGGAACGACCATAAGGGCAGTAGCACCGACGGAGGCGGCGTGGACGGCGTGGTCGACGGCGCGGACGGTGGAGAGGTCGCCAATGCCGGCAACCACGGGCACGCGGCCGGCAGCGGACTTGACGGTCTGTTCGATCAGGATCTTGCGCTCCTCGGCGTCCAGGGCGGTGAACTCGCCGGTGCTGCCTCCAGGGACAAGACCGTGGACACCTTTGGCGATGAGTCGTTGAATGTGTTCGTCGAGCAGCTTGGTGTGGATTGACTTTTGGTCGGGGGTGAAAGGGGTGGCAAGGGCGACGAGAACGCCCTTCAGCTCTTGAGGCGCCATCTTAGTTTAAGCTTTGGTTCTGAGTTATGGAAAGATGATAGCACAAGACGACGATGCGGCTTCAAATGACAGAGTATTGGTTCAGCTTTGGGATGGGCTGTTCTTAAGGAGAAAGATACAGAAGTATTCGAATTGGAGTTGTACTGTTGCGCAGACACCAATGTCATATATTGAGCTGATGAAGTGGGTTATCTAATACGAACCTTTCGCATTGGATGGTTTACAGAAGCCTTCGGGATGTCTTGCTCTTTGCAAAAGTCAGCTGCACCAGCTAACTAGCCCCTCCTCAAAGCAGCTGTCCGGCATCGCAACGCGTTTGAACTCGAGCAGACCTGCCTTTCCTGCCGCATTTTCTGCTCAATCAAACTAGGAAATTGGAGTCTGAATGACGATAGAGGAGGGGTAGCTGGAGGCACACAAGACGGCGACGCGGGGCAAGTGGGTCCCGGGATCGGAGGCGCCTCCGCGATGATTTTCTTCGATGATAGCGCGGGGTAAGCCCGGCCGCGATGTGGGTCCCCGTCGCGGAGACCTTCCTCCAGAAACTGGCCACCCCAAAGTCGCGAACCTTGCCTGCATATGACACGAAAGAGTGGGAGCAATCGTAATGCGTCTTGGCGGCATGGGTTTTTGAATGTGAAAGTCAGAGGTCGCTTTGAAGTGGCTCGTGACCTGCAGTGCCATCTCGGGAGCAATCCCAGCCTGTTGTGAAGGAGCCCACTGTCTAAGGTCTAGCGCGTTGCATGTAAAAACCATCAAACAAGATTCTTCCGCATGTGCACCATCACCAAGTAATTGAGATCAAGAAATGTAAGCAAACTATCTGAGTAAATCATTGGCTTCTTTGTCTTGGCTAAATCTGCCCATGTGTTCTTTCCCGTGATCAGGAATTTCTTTGCGTGATTAAATTGACGTCCTGTCCTGCAAGATTTTCACGGTCGAGCCTATCCGCAATCAGCATTATTGCTGCTTATTCTAATATTATGTGATCGGATCAAGAACTTCTTTCTGAAAAAGTACAATCAGGAATGAATTATGAAGTAGTATCTATGCTGTACTCGCTACACCTAATATGACCATCGCGCCTAAAGTTTTGCCAGAACTCCACTGCCGTTCAAGTACGCCACATGACCCCTCGAAATCTCCTCAACGGTCCGCGTTCTGTGCGACACAAAAGTCAGCATGGCTGGATATGGGAGAGGAGGAGTGTACTTACCCTGCAAGGGCCATCGCAATCTTGAGCTCGTACTGAAGAATCTTCAGCGCAAGCTCGCAACCCTCCTGGCCGTTGTAAGCCAGACCCCAAATGGGGATTCTTCCCACGAAGCAGTGAGATGCGCCGAGCGCGAGCGCCTTGAAGATATCGGTTCCGCGTCGGATACCGCCGTCGACCGCGATGGGAATCTTGCCCGCGGCCACAGGTGCGCAAATTCTCAACGCATCGAGGGTAGCGGGAACGCCGTCAAGTTGTCGGCCACCGTGGTTAGAAATGACAATGCCGTCAATGCCGTACCGGATGGCCATCGCTACGTCGTCGGGGTTGTACACTGGTGGTCCTTGTGATTAGCTTGTGACATCGGTTGCCGTCGCATTGCCGAGTACTCACCACCCTTCAACCAAATTTGGAGCTTGGTGTGCTGCTTCAACCACGGGATCGCGCTGTCCCAGTCAAGAGAGGGGTCTGAAGCAGTTAGAAATGCCGACCACTATCTCTTTTTGGTACTCGTCCTTACCGAAGTCATGCTTGGAAACAGCCTGCTCGTCTTTGATCGCGCCGCTCAACTCGCTCTTTCCGTCTGATAGGAGGTTGGGCCATTCAACGCCATCCGGCAGGGTGAAGTTGTTGCGGTACTCGTTCAAGCGGCGACCGAGGAGTGGTGTATCGACAGAAAGGAATATGGCCTTGTATCCGGAAGCTTTGGCAGTATGTCAGCACGTCACCGCCTCACATTCCAATCATTGATTTGGGAGGATTTTAACATACCCTCCGCTCTCTTCAGTATTTGAATTGTCGTCTCGCGGTCTCTAAGCACACAGAGCTGCATGACATAGGGGTTTCCCAGCCCTTGCGCGGCTACGTTCTCCATCGACTCTGTTGCGTATGAAGACAAGGCCATGCAAATGTTCATCTTTGCCGCGGCCCGTGATGTCGCGGCCTCGCCGTCTGGGTGCGCCAGCTTGTGCATCGCTGCCGGGCTGAAACCGAGGGGAAATGAAACCTTTCATAAGCTGATCAGCAGAGCTTCTTGCAGATTTCTGAGCATTGGCGACAGAGTAATACCTTGGTACCGAAAATCGTCGTGGAAAGATCAATATTGTCGACGTTGACGAGGATCCGAGGAAGGATCTTGTAACGGTTGTACGCCTCTTCGTTGTCCTTCAGGCTGTTACATACAAATCAATGTCTGCTTCGCTCAAAAACATCTCGTTCTCCGACTTACGTGACAAGATCCATGGCGCCTTCGTTGTAGTAGTCCCTGTACATCTTGGGCAGCTTCTTGCTTCCCAACTCCATCAGATCGCGGATGGTATGGACCTTGGGGTCCCATGTTGCGCCGCGGTTCGCCATTCTGGTATGAGGTCGTGTGATCGATGAAATGTACAGCGATAGAAAAGTTGGCGAAGTAAAGCTTTTGGTCTTATTAGACAGCTACAATAGAATCCTGTCGTAAAAAGAGAAGTATGCAAGGCAAGTTCACGATGAGCAGCAGCGGAGCTACAGAGCTTCAATAAATTTACTTTACCCCAATCCCCACGACCTAGAACCGTCCATCATTGACCTTCCTGCCTTGGTGGCGGTGTGTCTTCCGCATTCCCGAAATCGGGGTCCTGCTCCAGATCCCTCCCCCTGGGGTTCACACATGCTGGGTGTCATCAGTCGCGTGCCGTCTAAGAAACTCGGCCGAGCAGCTATCTCACTCTCAGCGAATAATGTGGCAGTCATTTCACGTTTGAAGCTCGCCGAATTTGGCAAGTAGCTTTGCAGATACCAGATCTAGGCTGCATGGCTTATCTGAGACCCGTGGGGGTGGTGCCAGTTGACTTGGGGTAGCTCGCGGACGCTTGCCCAAACTACAACCAGGCATGTTGACTGGACCCTGCTTCGAGGCGCATTCAATTGAGCGGGCCTATCAATAGCCGCCAGAATGAGTGAAAGCTTCAGCAAGCTTCTCATCCCGACTATAGTTTTGGGAAAGCGAAAGGAACTCAAGCTTACGGCCTGCATGTGCATGAAAGCTGTTGTGGGGTCGACGTGCGATCCACTGTATTTTCGAATGTAGAGAGTCGTAAGTCGAAGCGCCAAAGACGTGAAACTAGCCTCAGCGAGACCTTACTATCAAACTCGTTCTAGTCTTGTATCTGAGTACGTAATGCGCGACTCTGTTTGGGGCATCCCGCCGATGTAATGGCTGCTGAGCTTCCTGATTTGAGACGGCCCTACGCGGCTGACGGAAGAGCTTCCGACTTCTGAATCTGCCAAATGTTTGTATCTTTAATGATGTATCACTTGTGATCGGAAGCTCTTCCGATTGTCTCATTTTCACGAAATTGTTGGATTCAGACACAATACGATCTTGAGAGCTTCGCCAAAGGCCGGCTTGATGTTGTCGAAGCCAAACACCGTCATCGCCTTGTTCTTGCCTGTCTCCTACTCCAAAGATCTCGATGACCAATATCAATACGCCTTGCTTCTTGGAAAACATCCTGCATCAAGCCCGAAAGCCCCGTAACAACACGAAGCTCCTTCAGCGTCTTCCTCCTCAACGACCAAATCGGATGATGACCACGATCCCGCCGCCACCAACGTCGTGACAACAAAGGACATCGAAGAAGAGCCTAGCCCTGCGGTAAAATCCAACGCGATGTCCAGGGATGGGTTGATACCTGTACACTGCGCCGTCGGCAAAATAAATTCAACATGATGAGCCTGAGTCGAAGGGAACGAGATCGACTTTCTGGTTGGATTACGCTGGAATAGGACAGCACTTCTGCCGATATATGAGGAGCTGTACTCAGATGTCTTCATTCGGCCTGAATGGCTGTGGTAAGGCAACGTCTTGGATGTGGCCAAGCTCAGGAAGATCCGCCGCAACCACGAGTGTATGGTTGCTCTCACTGCTGTCTGCCCGTTCAGTGAGTCATTCTACAATTTCACGAACCTCCCGTCGACCGCTTCAAGATCAATTACTCTGACGCCTTCTGTTTTCAGGCTTTTCGGTCATGATTCCCGTCGACACGAGCCATCGCCGGAAGAATTCTCATTCTCAAAGCCACCGAGCGAGACCTCGGCGGCGCCGACACGACCCTCACCGAAGTAGCTGAGGCAGCCTAAGATCGAAAAGACTTCGAGGACAGCCCCGTTGGACGCGGATGCCACCTATCAAAGTATCTCAACGACAACTTGCTTGGCATACAGTCATCATCGGCGTCAAACCGCCCATGAGGGAGGGAATCTAGGGACCTATTCCAGTGGTTCCGGAAAGCTCTCATGTTGGCGACGACTATCCAGATCATCAACGAGAAACTTTGGTAACAAGGCTTGTACTAGGCCTGTTCTGCACTTCTACATTCAGAAACGCTTGCGAGTCTATGGAAGCTGGTAACGAATAGGCTACCAAACCCATCATTGTGAAGCTCACGCAAGTTAGAAGGTAAAGATGAATTAGAATACAGAAAAATGTAATCAAAATGCTGACTATTACAAACCCCTGCTCAACAACTTTGGCGTCAGCCGTTGAACCTCAGCGTACTTCACTTCCACGGTGCAGCGGCAGTTGATTTGTTCCATGTGGGATGCCGCCTGCTAGTTGCGGACTTCGGACTTTTCCTGCACCATCTCGCCGAACGGCGTTGGTGATAAAACAACCAAGCCCCTTTTCTAGCAGTGTTTGTATTGCGCGATTGGTCTGCACCTCCTTCGCCTCGGTCATCTTGGTAGCTGAAGTTGACCTTCCTTGGAGTTGTTATCTACGGAGGCCATTCCAGCCTTCTTGTACTGTCCCATGGCCTGCGCAGAGAGCCTCCGGCTTTTGGTCTCCATCCTCCCGTGAACACCCACAGAAATGGACTTGTCAAATTTCGTCAATGGCCAGTCAGCGCGATTCCAAAGATCTAAGCACACCTTCGCCCACATACACGCGATGTTCAATGATTTGCGTAGCACAGAACTTGATTAAGTATCAAGTCACAGTATGTATCACGTACATCAATCCTTTAGCAACTCCTGCATGATGCATCCGGGGAACCGAACGCTTGGTTCTGGTTGACGTGCGCAAACGCGGGGGAACCCACGTTGGCCCCGTAAAAAGGGAAAGTCAACACGACGACAACCCTTGGTTTCCCTTATCAAGACTAGCTGTTACAATTAGTTGCGTATCAATAGACCAGATTACAACCTTGTTACTGCAGATAGCAAAGATATCCATGGATCTGGATTCAGCGCCAAGGCGCATCTGGAGATAGAGACATGCGTGTCGCCTGACAACTTCAGCTTGTTGCCATCACTAACACCAATATGGTCGAGAATCACACCACGGCTTTGATCAATGAAACTTCATGCCAGAATGGACTGTGGCTGTATAGTAACGCTGAGCGTGGATTACGACATTGAAAAGATATAAAAGCCAAGCATCCTTCCCTTGAAGCCTTCATGTCCTCTCTGCTACCCAGACCCCATCCAATTCAGCCCTGTTCACTCCTAGTCTCTCGCAATAATCGACAAACACAATGTCAGATTCACAATCACATCCCTCAATGTCAGAGAAGAAAACAGCCGTTTCCGACTCAGCCCTCGAGCCAGTTGAATCCGTCCACGAGGGCCAAGGCGAACAACATGGCACAACATAAAGAGGCCTCAAGTCGCGCCATGCCCAGATGATTGCCCTCGGCGGCACCATTGGCACAGGTCTCTTCGTCGGCATCGGCCAGGCCCTACAAATGGGCGGTCCCCTCTTCGTCCTCATCGCCTACATCTGCATCACCCTCCTCCTCTACGGCGTCGCCACCGCCACAGGCGAAATGTCCTCCTACCTCCCCGTGCCCGGCTCCTCGGTCGCCTACTACGGCAACCGCTTCTTCTCCCGCTCCCTGGGATTCATTCTCGGCTGGGTCTATTGGTACATCTTCTCCATCACCGTCCCCGCCGAGATCACCGCGACCTACATCGTCATAAACTACTGGTCGCCGCCCCTGCACATCGCCGTCTGGCTGACCCTCATCGGCCTCGTCATGGTCGGCCTCAACTGCTTCCCCGTCAAGGTCTACGGCGAGGCCGAGTTCTGGTTCGCGAGCATCAAGGTCTTCGGCATCATCGGCCTCCTCATGCTCTCCGTCGTCCTCTTCTTCGGCGGCGGGCCCTCCCACCAGCCGCTCTGGTTCTCCAACTGGTCCGACCCGGGGCCCGTCAAGGAGTACATCGTCTCCGGCGACTCGGGCCGCCTCGTCGCCTTCCTCGCCACAATCACCTTCTCCGTCTACGCCTTCGCCTTCGCGCCCGAGCTCCTCGTCGTCACGGGCGGCGAGATGGACAGCCCCCGCCGCAACATCCCCACCGCCACCCGCCGCTACTTCTACCGCCTCATCACCTTCTACATCCTCGGCGCCCTCGCCGTCGGCATCATCGTGAACTCGGAGAACCCGAGCCTCCTCAGCGGCGGCAAGGGCGCCGGCGCCTCCCCCTGGGCCATCGGCATCCGCGACGCCGGCATCCGCGGCCTCGACTCCGTCGTCAACGTCGTCATCGTCCTCTCCGCCTGGTCCGCCGGCAACTCCTACCTCTACCTCGCCAGCCGCGCTCTGTATTCCATAGCCCTCGCCGGCAACGCCCCGCGCGTCTTCACGCGCTGCACAAAGTCCGGCGTGCCGTACTACGCCACCGCCGCGAGCGCGTCCCTCTCGCTGCTCGCGTACCTCAACGTGGCTTCCACCGGCGCCACCGTGTTCAACTGGTTCGTCAACCTCATCAACACCGGCGCCTACCAGAGCTGGATCTGCTGCTGCGCCGTCTACCTGCGCTACCGCAAGGCGGCCGACGCGCAGGGCGTCGCGTACGTGCCCTTCCGCTCGCGGTTCCAGCCGTACTCGAGTATTGTGAGCATCTGCGGGTTTGGTTTGTTGCTCGTGGTGAACGGGTTCAAGGTGTTTCTGAACGGACAGTGGGACACCTCGTCGTTCCTGACGTCGTACATTGGCGTTGTCATCTTCTTTGCGCTGTACTTTGGGCATAAGTTCACCGTGGGCAGGGGCGATGCCTGGGTGCGGGATCCGATGGACGTGGACATGGTGAGCGGGTTGGACGAGGTTCTGGCGCAGGAGACGCCTGCACCGCCGAGGACGAGGTGGTATCAGAAATGGAGGGTGTTGTTCGAGTAAATGGTGGATATAGATGGATGTTTTGTATGCAACCAGCCATCGAGGTATCTAGGAAATTGAGAAAAAGGGGGTCGGATTCCATCCGTACACTTTCCCCAGCTTCCGGGTCATCGAAACGGCCCGTAGACCTCTCATAATTTCAAAGCTCACCGTGCAATATCTTCACGCTTATTTCGATGCCCTTTCCTTTGGGCACTTCGCCCAGGATTGGTCTATGGTCTGCTACTCTGGACTCAGGGGGCTTTCCCGGTGCCGGTCGACCGGATATCCTATAGAACCGACTTCATATAAGGCATTTGCTGAAATGTCTCCGCCGCTCATTAACGTCTCCTTACTTCACCTCCGCCGTGAACTTCATGCAACGATGTTTCATCCGTTCATTCTCGACGTTCAGGATGGCCACGTCCACCCTCAGCATCGGCACATTCTCCTCCGCGAGCTTCCGAATCAACCCCACCAACCTGGTCAGCGCCATATCAACGGACCCCCAAGACGAACTCCCCTCCGTCTTCGCGACGTCCCGCCTCGTTGCTTTGATGGAGATCGCGAGCGCCCGGGTGCTCAAGCCGTATCTGGAGCCTGGCCAGCTGTCTGTAAGGGTGACTATCGACGTCTCGCACACCGCCCCCCCGCCTGGCGATGCCTTGGTGACTGCCAAAGCCACATACAGAGGCAAGGAAGGGAAGCTGTTCGTGTTTGATGTCGTGGCCTCGGACGAGGGCGGCGAGGTTGGTGCGGCGGTGCATAAACGGGCTGTCGTCGGCGCGCAAAGACTTTTGGATGGGGCTAAGAAGAGTGTTGCCGATTCGCCTTCACAGGCGATGTGACAGTTTGTCATGATACCTACTAGAAGTAGTGAACATGACCCTTTTTGTTCAATTGCTACATGGAGATAGAAACTGCATTGAGAGTATGTTATGTCATGAGAGATGTCCTCTCTTCCTGCCCCCCTATGAATACTTTGGCTTATGCAAACAAGACAATCGCGCTTCTCCATTCCGTCTTGTACACCGTGTTGGTAATAATGGTGATATCCATGACAAGTTTTGACCTTTCGGCAAGCGTATAGCCCGTAATCTGAAGAATTTGCCCAACGTAGCAATCCCAAAAGCGGCCGTGGTAGATCAAGGATGGCTCCTGATCTCCATTTCGAGCAGCCCCCTCCAAGTGGTGAGAGCAGGTGATGAGAAATCTCGCTGAGAGGAACAGAAATCTGTGACAATATCATGGATCTTACTATCTTGGCGGACACTTTCAGCGATCTGTCTGGGCGGATGCTTTCGGCTCAGTCAACGGATACTTTCAGCTCACTTGGCGGATACTGTTAACCAACTGCGGATACTCTGCTAACGGAACGGTACCTAAGATATATTGACTTGCATCACTGCTCTTTTCATTCATCAGATATAAAGCTGTTCCGTCAATTTTACCGCTCATCACTGGCCGCCCGATAGCCCAACTCGGTATAATTACAAAGAGCAATATTTAGACTATCGGCTATTACATTGAAACAAAGGTGAAAATAATGGATAAAAACTTAAGTCCGTTGCCGTTCTTGGCTTTAATAATCCAGGAGGGAGTAGATCGATAATGCTCGCTACTGAGCTATGTTCAAGGGCAGATCTGGCAGTCACCATGCCACACATCAACTGGATACGAGGCTGAGCAACGTTGAAGTGAACGCAAACAAATGTATTACTTTTATTTAATCAAACGTGATCTTGGTACCGGTGTGCTTGGCCGCAGCACCCGTCAGTCTCGCAACCATCAGATCGTCCTGCGCCTTGAGCTCTCCCGCCGGCTTGGCAGGACGAGGCTTCCTCTCCCGCACCTCTCCCTCCGCATCACCGCCCTCCTGCTGTTCCCTCTTGGGCGCGCCCTTGCCGAAGCGCTTCTTGTACCGCGTCTGGTCGTCCTCCGCCAGCTCAATCTTGAGCGGACGGCCGAGCAGCTTGTTCACCCACCACTTCCTCGTCTTGACCTTCTGCTCCTCGACCGGCTTCTTCTTCTGCTTCTTCTCCTCTCCCCCCTCCTCGTCATCATCCCCGTCCTTCATCTCTTCGTCACCCTCCTCGTCCTTGCTCTTCTCCTCGACAAAGTCCTCCTCCGTCTCGATCTCCTCCTTGATCTTGACGAACCCCTTGACAGCCCACCCCGCCGACTCGGGCTCCCTGAACTTGACCCACCCGTACCCCTTGCACTTGCCCGAGTCCTCAAACGTCGCGACCTTGACCCAGTCGATCTGCCCGCACTTCTCAAAGTGCTGCTGCACGTCCTCCTCCGTCGTCTTGAAGCTCAGGTTGCCCACAAAGATCTTGCTGCTCGTCGGCACCTCCTCCTTCACCGCTCCCGCCTTGCCCCCAGCACCACCACCGCCCTCCGCCGCCGTCTCCGCCTCCTTCTTCGGCCGCCCCTCAAACGACCGCGCGTCCTTGATCAGCAGCTTGCGGTGCCCCAGCTCCGCCTCCGTCAGCGCGAGCGCCGCGATCTTGGGCGCCACGTCGTCAAAGTCGACGTACGCGAAGCCCTTGTTGTTCGGCTTGTCGCGGCCGGCGACCTTGGTCGTCGGCATGTGCAGCCGCGTGATGCTGCTCTCGGTGATCATCTCGCCCGAGTTGGCCATCAGCCACTTGCGCAGCTCGTCCGGCGTCACGAAGAAGGGCAAATTGCCGACCCAGACGCCGTGCTCGGAGCGCTTCGCGGCCTCCGCCTTGTCCTCCTTCTCCTTCTTCTTCTTGGCCTCGCGCTCGTCGTCGCTGTCGAGCTTGGGCGGCAGCTTCTTGCCCTTCTTGAGCGCGCGCTTGGCGCGCTTCGAGGGCGGCTCCGGGGCCTCGAGGTCGACTTCGATCTCCTCGACGTTGGCGGCGGAGGACTTGCGCTTCTTGGAGGGCTTGTCGGCGGTGTCGTCATTGTCGGATGAAGAAGCGGCGGCGGCGGCAGCTTCGTCTTCGTCGTCGGTCTTCTTAGACTTGGACTTTGACTTCTTCTTGGGCTCGGGGGAGGCGGCGTCGGCGACCTCCTCTTCGACGACTTCCACCTTGGTCTTCTTGGACTTCTTCTTGGGTTTAGGCGCGTCGGCGACTTCTTCGGTAACCTCTTCCTTGACCTTCTTGGACTTCTTCTTCTTCGGTTCGGGGGATGCGGCGGCGACGTCTTCGACGGCGACCTCGTCCTTGACCTCCTTCGTCTTGGACTTGGACCGCTTCTTGGATTCGGAAGTGGCCATTGTGGATGGTTTGTGAGGTGCGCAAAGGCCTGGAAGTCCCGGTGTGTTGGAGAAGCTTCAATGGCGATCGGTCTGTTGCAGGTCGCGCGACGGAGAATCTCGACCGTGGGGACCCTTTGCCAATGGACTGCCCCGAAATTTTTTTTTGGTTCTGTCGATTGAGACCGATAACCGATAAGGCGATAAGGTGTGGCAGCAAGGTGGCCCGTTCACCGAGACTGACCTGAGTGGATCCAAAGGTTGGCCGGGCGGATGTAGCGGTACCGGTGCAAGGAGCATGTACAAGTACCTACCTCTGCATCTTGCTGTGGCTGCAGAGAACTGACTCTGTTTTAATGGTTTAGTGCCAAGCCAGATCCAAGTTCCCATGATGGCTGGGCGATTCCGCCCAAACCACGACTGGTTTTTTTTCTTCCTTCTATTCATTCCTGAGTGCAGAGCCCTGAGTAAGCTCCGAGGGAATGGTTCCAATCGAGCGAAAGGAAGAAATGATTACTGAGACCTGCGGGTTTTACAGTTGAGACCATGGTGTCGTGGATGTCTGTCTCCCTTTGGCCTGGGCATCCATCCTCACTCACACTGGTCTTGTTTTGATTCAGCTGCTGCTGCAGGTTATCAACCGGCACATAACATACAAGGGTTGTTTTATAGTACGTAGTGCGGAAGATGAGCATAAAAACGAGACATCCCGAGGCAACAAAGCGCAATGTAACGTAAAAACGAGATGAGTTAAGTCAGAATTAAGCACTTGGCCCTCCAAGGTCGGTGAGGGGGCATCCACTCGGCAGCCGGGGGTTCCAGGTCTCCCTTTTCAGGGACAGGATCCGACGTGCTCGCCGGTTGCCGCTCGGAGGTCTTTGTCAGTTGACGGTGCAATGTAGCCGATTGGGAAAGGCACCCGGAGCAGGCCGGGACACGTCGGCAAGCCGGGCGGTGCTTCACGGCTTGCCAAGGCCGCGTCCCAGCCATCTCTATTGGCAATTGGTATCCGTAGGCCGACACGGCAGCAACTCCCGCCAGCTGAGGGGCACACCGTATCCGTTCACGGCGGCGGGCAGGACGGCAGCTGAGAAAGAAGGCGGGAGAAGGAGAGTGACAGTCGAATAAAAAGGCGAAGAAAAAGCGCCTGTGCAAAGACAGGAACAGGCTAAGGCAGCTAGGAGCTGAACCCCACATGCAGCACCACCATCAAGCCACCACTAAGGAGGCGCCAGCGCCGTCGCCTTGGAGCCCTTCGTCATCCACTCACGTGCGGCCATTTTCTGACGAATGAGACCCGCCAGCCGCCTGGCGAAACCTCCAGCGCCAGCCAACCGCCGCCCCGGTTCCGCGGTACGTATCTTTTGTCGGTCAAAGTACCGCTACCTCTGCAGGTGTACACGATGGCCCTCTGCAGCGCTGCACCCTTGCCTTCCCTTCCCGCCCTTGCTGTTTCGGCATTGTAGGGCATCCATCGGGTTCATCAGTCACGCTCGCTGCAGCAGTGGATGCCCACCCCCCCTTGACCGCCTCTGCCTCTGGTTAATATTACAGGCGGCCTGCAGCAGCCTCCATCCACTGACAGAGCTGCGGTGCAGATTCTGGGTGGATGCGTCCAACGGGATCCAGCCAACGCACGTTGCTTGGGTGTGGATGGGGTTCACATTGGCAAGGGTGGTGGTGGTGGCCCACAGGTCACCGTCACCACCTTATCCGTACAGGTATGTACTACCTTAGGTAGCCTGGGTACGGGTACGTTGGGGCCCCCGTCTCTAGCCTAACAAGCACCATTGTGGAAGGTCAAGTCCGCTGTATTCTCACGCAAACCAACCGAGAAACCAGACGAAAAAAGGTAAAGGGCCCTTTTTTCCCACTCCTCCTCCTCCACCTCGCTCGCCCTCTTCCACTGCTTTGCTTTGCTTTCGCTTCCGTTGCTCCATCCCCATCGCTCCCCTCGACACTCCTCCCAGGCCTTTGCCCCCCAAACAAATCCTCCTTCTTTCCCCTCACCATTCACAACCACAACAACATTCACACGACTTCATTCAATCGCCAGCACCACTTCTGATCGCTTTGCTCGCCTCGCCGTCTCGTCGCTTTCAATCAACAGAAGCTGGCATTCTAGACGTTCCTGGACTGTTGTCGTCGTCGCTTGTCGGTCGCAACTGTCGTCGTCATCCAGACTCAAAAACCCACCGACACCCGACCGACCGATCATTCGCACTCATTCCGACCATGAATGTGCTGCTCTCGCCACAACCGCCCCTATTCCAACATCCCCACGACGCAAACCGCATCTCTCCCTCTCGTTCTTGTCAGTATTTTCCCGCTGCCTGCGTTTGAGTGCTTTCCCCCCCTTGCGCTGCTTCAGAAACGGCCCAGGCTTCGCCGTGCATCCCGACCCGACGCTAACCCGAAAACAGTGAGCCCATTTCACAACATGGCCACCAGCCGCAAGCGCAAGGCCGACGAAGATGGCGACGAGATGTCCCTCTCCCCCAGAAGCTCCCCTTCCGCCTCTGCGAGACAGCTCGCCCGACCGTCGAAAAAGGTCCGTTCCAACGAGCTCATCGGCCGCCCTCTCACGCTCCCCCGACTCCTCGAGACTTTGGATCCTACCCAGCTGCGCACCGTCCTCGAGCGCATCTGCGAGCGCCACCCTGAAATCGGCCACGAGGTTGTCACCGGCGCCCCCCGACCGACGGTTGACGCCGCCCACGGCGTCCTGCGGGAGTACCAGGAGAAGATGAAGGCCGCGATACCCTACGGCGAAACCAGCCCCGACTACACCTACTACCGTGTCAAGGCGCCACTCACAGCCCTGATCGACGCCCTCCTCGACTTCACTCCCCAGTATCTGCCCCCCAACGAGACCCAGACCACTGTCTCGTTGCAATATCTGGACGGCGCCACCAAGATCATCCACCAACTCCCCGACTGGGAGCCCCAACAGTACCGCCACCATAAGGAGAGCGCATATGACGAGATCTCCAAGGCCTGGGCTCTGGTCGTCAACGAGGCCGCCAAGCGCGGAGGCGGCCTCAGCCTGCACACCGGCGGATGGGACGAGACCCTGGCGAAACACCACGAAATCTCTGGCGGACGCATGGGCACGGCAATGAACGCGATGGCGGCGGGAGTAAGCTGGATGGCCACCAACTCGGCGAACGGAGGAGGACAACCCGCAAATTCCACATCGGACCCGAACTCGATTCTCAACCAACTCATGTCTGGAACGTATGGAGCGCCTGTGCGTGTTGGACCCTGGTAAAGGCATGGAGGACGTAATTGGCGATGCATGACGGGCCGCGACAGGACCAGATCGGCCCACGGTCGATCGCTTCACTGAACATATCACGACGACTATAACGACGGCTTCTTGGTCATTTTCGACTTCATTTTTCTCTTTCCTCACTTCATTCAGCATGGGACGGCAAAGGGCATAGACTTTTGGTTTCCGTGGACAAATTCATGTCAAAGGCTGGGGTTGGGCGGCGTTTTGTCATTTTTCCTGATTGATGATATCCCTTTCCTATCGCATGCCGCGCAGTCGTTCCCACGCAAGGGACGTCGGGTTCGTTTCATGACGGTACAACCTCTCCCTGCGAAGACATTGGGTCTGACGAGGAAATCGAGTCACACATTCCACGTGTAGGTAGTTTTGGTATTTGGAGGGTGTCACACAGCACAGGGGAGGAGGAAGCATCGGGGGGTGGCAAGCAATCTACAAACCCTCCCACTTGGGGAGTTCTCTGTCCAAACACACAAACACATACATAATTATCGCTCTCTCAATGGGGTCTGTCGCAGCTTGGTGAGCCGTGTCATGATCATCCAGTCATGGGGTGCATTTCTCGAGTCGTGCAGAGCGGAGCGTCTGTTTCATCGGCGTGAGCCAACTGCCGTACTTATCTAGGTATTCATCGATTGAGGCATGTCAAGGCAGTATGAGAAATCAAGAGTATTAGCACCGCACATGGGATACCTGCAGCCAAAAGTGTGTCCCTGGCACCGTTCGCCCGTTTGTGAGTGGGCTAGAAGGATGTATCTGTTTCAACTGCCCACGGCATCGGTGGCACGAATCACACGATGGGCAGCCGTCCGTCCGTCCATCCATCCATCACTCTCTCGTGTACGGTGACTTGTGTGTAAACTGGGCCAAACTTTCCAGCAAGCTAGGTAGGTAGAACAAGGCAGCCCCGTTGCTCCACGCGGCAACCTTCTTTTTCCCACAACCTGTGCATCCGATATTTTCTCACGAGTTGGCTTTCCGGGGTTCTAAGATGGGTTTTGTCCCTTCTTCTGACGCAAACCCCCTCCCTCCGTGCGTGCCTGATCATCATCAACCCATGGCCAACAACCAGGTCTTGCCTGTTGTCTGGTCTTTACGTAGTGAGGATTTCGAAAAAGGTTTCCGTGTTCCTTCGTTATTTCATTCTCCCCCAATCGATCGAGCAGCTTCATCTCGCCGAAGATGGAATGAAATAAGCAGCAGGCACAGCGTCACTTGACCCCGCGGTTCGTGCGCTGGGGCCGGGCCTGAAACCCGTGTCGAATGCAGGTCTCTCGCCTGTCGTGATGAGATTGGGTTGGCATTCGGGGAAGGGCACCGAAGAAAGGGCTTCTTTTTTTGCCCATCTTCACACACATACCTGGGCCGTCCCCGATTACGAGATGAGGCGCCCAACGACTTGCGTCCGGGCCGTCAAGGGTACTCCAGGGAAGCTTTGGCGGGGTAGGTTTGTGGAGGTCCACTGGCCTTGCCGTTCTCCAACCTGGAACCGTTCACTGTTCGGACGACAGGCGCCAGCGCCGCGGCGAACTCTCAGGTACCGTCAGCGGGTAGAGTACCTGCCGCTTCAGCGCCCCGGGCCTGGGGGGAAGCCTTATTGGTGTCCCGTCCCGCCTGGGTTGGTGGGGTCCAGGCACCAGGCAGGGGCTTATCTAATCGTCCACCTTGAAGGCGCCTTACCTACGTCACGTGAAGACCCGGCCTCGACGCGTGAACTGGACGCGCCACCCATCTGCAGTCACAACAGCTCGAAGCTAGGCAGCGAGAGCATCCATCAACCTCACAACCCCTCTTTTCGATTGCCAAAGGCCTCAATCGTTTGCCCTCGAGCTGCACTCAGCACCGTGTCGTATGTTGCATGCATAGGGAAAATCGAAGCACACGTTTGACAAGATGCCCGCGTACGTTCCTGTTGACGTCCCCCAAAGCGTGTCGCGACCACCAAACTGACATCCCCTGCACCGCAGCCCGGGCGACCAGCACAGCACCTGGGAGAACCCCTTCGAGGAGCCCCAGAAGCGCATGAGCGAGTACACGGCCCAGGAGATCGCCACGCTCCAGAGCCGCCTCGAGAAGCAGCTCGGGCCCGAGTACATCTCCGCGCGCGCCGGCCCCTCGGGCCAGAAGGTGCACTACATCGCCGCCGAGAAGTGCATCGCCCTCGCCAACGAGGTGTTCGGCTTCAACGGCTGGTCGTCGTCCATCCAGAACATCCAGGTCGACTTCGTCGACGAGCACCCGCAGACGATGAAGATCAGCCTCGGCCTGTCCGTCATCATGCGCGTCACGCTGCGCGACGGGACCTACCACGAGGACATTGGGTACGGCCACATTGAGAACTGCAAGGGCAAGGCGGCGGCGTTCGAGAAGGCCAAGAAGGAGGGCACGACGGACGCGCTGAAGAGGGCGCTGAGGAACTTTGGCAACGTGCTGGGCAACTGCATATACGACAAGGACTACCTGTCCAAGGTGACCAAGATGAAGGTCGCGCCGACAAAGTTCAACGAGGGCGAGCTGCACAGGCACTCGGACTTTGCGGCCAAGAAGGAGGAGAAGGCTGCCTTGCCGCCACCGCCGCCGGTCGTTAAGCAGGAGACGACGGCGGATTCGCTCGAGGATCTTCTGGAAGGTGGGTCATACTCACGATTGCAACTTGACGATTAAACACTGACAGATTCCAGACTTTGATGAGGCAGACTTCGCGGTTGTCGAGGGCGATCATCCAGACGAAGTGGTTCTCCCACCAGCAAACAACACAGCGAACAGCAGAGCCACGAGCGTCGCGCCAGCACCACCCGTTCCTCAGCACATGCAGACATCCAACAACAGACCTCTGGGCAGGAGCACATCAGCAGGAAACCTGGGCCGAGCTCCTCAAACACCAAACCAAGCACACTCACGTCCCCAACCGCAAGCAGCCTACGGAAACCGCCCTCAACCACCTAACCAACCACGCGCACCCACGAATCCTACCGCTCCATCAGCTCCCGCAGCTCCGCCGGCGAATGGCAACATGACGACCCCAGGCGGCGGCGGCGGTGCCAACCCCGCCGAGCCAATAGCCTTCTTCTCCGCACGTGCCGTACAGCAAATCCCCGATTCTGCTCTGCAGGGGACCAACACTGACACTCCTCTCATGATGCCAGCCGGGCAACAAGCCTTCAATCCCAAGGCAGAGAGCCCATCCATACGCAAAACCCCCGGCATAGACCACAATTCCTCGAAGCCCCTTTCCCGCAACGGAACGCACGTCCCGCCCACCTCGACACAAGCAGAGACACCAGCAAAGGGATCCGGATTCACGCCTGTCAGGCCCGCGGGTGCTGGTCCCGCGCCGAATCCGCAGTTCAGTCAGGCCCGACGTATCGGTGCCCCCGGTGGCGCGGGTAGTCCCCTCGCCAACCGCGGCTCGTACCGGCCGCCGACGATGAAGAGGCCGCTTCAGCAGGATGGCGGGGCCGGACGGCCTGCTCTGGCGGATGTGTCGAATAATGGCGGTGTTAGCACGGTATCTGGCGGCGGGCCTGGGCTTGATCCTAAGCGGCAGAAGATGTCATAGAGGGTTTCGAAGGAGGGTAGTGATTAGATTTGGGGCTTTTGAGTTTTGATATCTGGAGCTCAGGCGTCGGGTAAAGGGACATATCGTATGGAGTTTTGGGACGGCCGTGCTGTCGGAATGGGACTGTTAGGTTCAGCGGTAGAAAGATGTGGAATCATGAACTGTTTTCTTGGTCGATGACATGATTTTGCGAGTTTCGATGCTGTGCTGTGTTGATGATGCGTGCGAAAGGAGACCGTTGGGACATCGGGCAGACCGCTCACAAGCTGTCAAGCCCGCGTGATCGTCAGATAGTCAGTTCCAGAGTCCCGGACAGGCTGAAACGAAGGTTGTTGTCGTGGTGCTCGACCTCTCGTGGGAAACAGCCCGGTTGGGTATATAATGCATCTCTTATGCTGGCTACATGCTCCTCTCTTGACAGCAATGAGCGACACCGTGTGGACAATGACAATCCGGGAACATCGTCGTCAGTGCCTGGTGTTAACATCCTGTTCAGAATCTGGTTGGCCAATGATGAGCGGCGTTGCATACTTTCTCTTTATCTAATATTTGCGGCCTCGTCTTTCTTGGTCTCTGTTATTTTAGGGCGTTTGATGGGTATTCAGGGTGTAGTATGCCTGATGTATTGGTTGTAGAGTGTTCTGGGACATGAACAGGAATACTACTTCATCAGGTTTTACAGGTAGTCAGGGAACACCCAAAGATGCTACTGAAGCCGGAGATTTGGCCTTTTCATTCACTTTGGATAGCTTCACCACTCGTTTAAATAATGGCACGGTGTGAAAGAGCCTGACGTCCCACGGTCCCGATGGGAAGCACGATTGTTGTCTGCTAGCCAGGCGCAGCTAAGGTACGCAAGACATCATCGGCCAAAGAGGTTCCTCTCACCGGTATAAAGGCGTGTCCGACGAGGCTTCCTTTTCTCTAAATGGGCGCAAGCAAGTGTTGGGGATTGGGCCGTGGAATTGCATCCGCTCTTGCTACAGTTCAAGTCTGATGTTGTAGCGGGCGCTGTCTGCTTAGAACACAAGTGAGATACACGAGGCTTCAACTTCCATACGACGGCTTGGTTCTGCCATTGATCGATGTCCTCTGCCTGTTTGTACATAATACACCATGGCTGGATATTTGCATGTTTTGGACCGCTGGCATCTCAAGTTCTCGATCTTGTTGTCGCAAGTGTGGGCGGGACATTGCAAACTCAGCATCATAGAACAAGCCCGCATTGTCGGCGAAAACGATTGGACGGGTTTATGTTGAGCCTTTATTGGTTTCGATGCGGTCTCAAGTTCATGTGGCTATAAAACATGGCACGTCGTCGTATCTCCTCGGGTTCTGACAGGCAGAATGCGGCGGGATCATTCAAGGTATTCTCTGAGTTCAAGGCAAACAGCACGCGTCTCTCCAACCATTGGCCAGTCTTGTCTTGGTGGCCTGGTCAGTGAAAACCTCTCCATCTTTAACACCGTCCTGCATCTTTTTCTCCTGTGTATTGCTTACGGTATGAGTAACACACTTTTGCGTGTTTCAATGAGTTTGAGAAAAGCAGCGACAGAGGCGGCATACGGAGTGAACTCCAGCTTTGACAGCAAACGTTTTCAAAATCGTGGATCGAGTCGGCGATTGCATTTGTTCCTGGACGTACTTCATATTCATGAGGGCCTTTTATAACAGAAACTCGGCAAAATGAGGGTGCGGGAGAATCCCAGAGGTTAACTTGCGATGGCTGATGATCAGAGTGGCTATGCGCTTGATTTCCCTTCAGCTTTGATGATGAAGTTCATTGCTTAATGAGAATAGGACTAGATGCCATCTTACAAATATATAATATTGCTAAGTAGGCATAGGGCTATCTGTTCAACAATGTCTTTTCTGTAATCGCGAGCCCAGTTGCAGCTGCAAGCTTCTGTTAGTGTTGATGCAAAGGTCATCAGTCAATTTGAGACATCATTTCTTGACCATCTCCTCGTCCTGGAGGTATCCTGTTTCTTTCGTCTGGCTCTAGTTTCCCACATACAGGCTTCATACTCACTAAACGCCACGGTTCTCAGTTTTAAAGACAGGCCCAAGAGAGACTTGACTAGCAGCTAAGGCTGAAGCAGCACAGGAACGCAGCTAACAAATTTTAGACTTAGATCGCTATGAAATCTGATGAGAAGAACACGTTGCCGTCTTCCATTTGTTTTCATTAGAAAAGAACTTTTGATGGAGGTCTTTTCTAGAATGTCACATGAATGTCCGTGAAAGATGGGCTCTCGTGGATGGAGAGGCGAGACGTAAGCATGCCACAATCGAGTCGAGCGAGATCGAACGAAGAAGTAACGAATATAATAAGCCTCAGATGAAGTGGTATGTTTCCTCAGTAATGCCCTTTAGTTTCTGTGTGTTATTCTCGCGACTCGTTAACTGTCAAGCCAACGACGGATTTCTTGCTTTTGAGCATTCCCTTGAAGCAAATCTACCTCATTAAAACTCAGAATCCTTTCATTTGCTGTCTTCTGCTGATTCCGTGAGTATACTCTACGAGGGAAATATGTAACAGCGAGCGAGCATAAGTCTTGTCAGTATAGACAGAGAACAGGAGTGTAGGTTTAGGCATTTCTAAGGGTTTAGCTGATGCTGTTGTAGATTTCACCAAACGTGCGCCAAATGATTGCCCGCTTCGTTATCACTATTCTTTGTTACGCTTTATATCAGGATTCAAATGTACTTGAGGGCTACAAAAGCCAATACGTACAAGAGGTTGTTGTAACCGAGATTCATGTTGCGATGGGGTTAGTTGATAAACGCTGAGAATCTACCTCACTAATGCCGCGGTATTGCTAGTATCCCATATTCCTCCAGGCGCTTCTAGGCTTTTCTGTGCGACCAGTTGTTATTCCTCACGGATACTCAGCTGGTGTGAAGCTCCTGGTATCTTGATGGCATATGGAAAAGATGATAATTTTCACGAGTATCATTCTCAGGAATCCAATCAACAACAAAGCTAAGTGCTCAAGAAGCAGCTCTCATCATCCTTATCTTCGCTCCTGGTATGCTACACCAACAGCAGCTGCAAGAACGTGTTTAAATATCCAACACAGAAGTAACTCTGAGCTATGATGTTGCAATCGATGTGAAAAAAGCATAACGCCCGCGAAAACATCAAGTTCTTGAAATTCTGTACAAAGGAATATGCGATCTCTAGCAGTGCCAGCTTTCGGTAACCTTCAGTTACATTCCATCGTGCTGCTCGACGCCCTCCAGAGCCTTCAAATATCCCAAGCGGTCGACGACATAGAACTCGGAGTCCATCGCACCCAAGTCGACGAACTCTTCGTCCAGGCTCCCTGCCTTGATGGCGAGAACAGAGGTGGACGCGTCGGGAACGCCGTGGGTGGATGCGCCGCAGTTGCTGCAGAAGTGGCTATGGTACAGCTTGCCGGAGTCGCCGAGGTGGGGATAGGATCTTATGATACCTGCAATTACCTGTCAGAAAATTACACTGAGGGGAGGCGGATCCTCGGACATGGACACACTCTTACCTTGGGTTATCTTGAAGGCGCTGCGGGGGATGATGACGTTGACGCTGAAGGCGCTTGCAGTCCGCTTTTGACCCCATGTTAGACTCGGTTGTAGTCTTTGTTTGAAGATGATCTTACTTTCTGGCAAGGCTTGCAATGGCAGACGGCTTTGGTAGCGTTGTTCACTGACATGATGAGCTTTGAAATGAGAATGGCGTTTTCAGGCTGAACTCACATTCCGCGGTGTACCTCACGGCACCACAAATACAGCCTCCGGTGACAGTCATCGTTCTTGCAGGCGCTGGGTAAGGTTGAACTTGAACTGTGTGTGGCTGGGCTCGAAGCACAGAAGAAGAGAAAAGCTGGAATCTATTTTGTTTTAGTCGAGTAAAACTGAGACCAGCGATAAGGAACTCACGGATGTCTCTAAACCTCTCTTTCTCAGGGCATCAATCTAGTATTTAATTCACAATCCAAGTGTGGATATTCTTAGAACCTTCATGCATGGTTTGTAATATCTACACGCTGATGTGGACCCGGGCTTTATTTTAATGAGCGAAGCCTATCGGATGACAAACGCTTAGGTTGTGCTGTTGATTCGCCTCTAATCAACAGGCACCATGCCCTTCTCTCAGCTTTTCTGAGTTAAAGGTTTGAACAGACAATGCCATAATACTGTCAGAAGGGAAAAGTATAAGCACGACACCGGACTTTCTGTCATCCTTTCCTTGGCCTGTGTTACCACAACGCGTCCAACCTCGCCAACCACACCACTACCAGACATGATCTGATGTGGTCTCTCACCTTCCCGCATCATTGCAACTGCTAGAAAGGTGGTGTTATCGGCCACTGAGCTTCTCCGTAACACTACGGGCCAGCTCATGCCATGAAGCACCCAAACCTCGTCTCCTGGCTGCGCTACATTCGTCGTCATTATCCTGGATCCGGTCTCAACCCCTGAAAATGACCTCCAAGGCCCGAAGTCATCCCTTCCAGTTTCAACTAACATCCCTAGCTTACCAATTCGTGTACCTGCAACTTCAAGGACTCTACCGGCGTTTCCGAACCTGTCTGCAGAGAAACTCATGGACTTTTCAAGACGTTTGCCGGCAGCGGAGTTCGGCGGTAGATCCAAGCCTTTGATAAATCTGTCCCTCTGAAACACTTCTCGCTCGTCCCAATCTGGAACCCACGTCGGCAAGGGATCAGACCCTCGGGGAAGTGCGCGACTGTATGCGGCCGTCCCAGCCTGAGATAAAATATCAAGACCTTCATCTTCATAGAGAACAATAGTCCGGGCGGCATCTGCAAGTAGCATATTGATGCTATATGCTGGGTCGTAGTTGATCTGAATCTTGTTCCGAAGGGTCGATAGGCCGACGAATGCGTAGATTCTGTCCTTTGGCTGCGAGGACTTTGTGTTTCGTGCGTGGTTTAGAAGATAGGATAAGTCAAGCTGAAGTTGAGAACCAGAATCCTGCCATCTCTGTTTACCCTGGATGACCCTGGTAACAAGTGCTTGATCTCGTTTCCATATCGGTAGATGTTCAAGATGCATCTCAAGTCCCTCGCTCGATATCCTGCCCCAACTCTTCTTAGTTCTTAACAGTTCGTAGCCGGGGCACGCAGGTAAATGAAAATAGCCGTAACCCAAGACATATGGAACAGATCTTGCTGCCGCTGTAAGAAAACAAGCCCCGCTTACTATAATAGTCAGAGGGAGGCAACAAACACCAAGGCAGAAAAAGAGGCCGTCTAGTTCCTCCTCGCACTTGTACCAAGGCCAATCCCGGGGATCCATAAATCTCTCATTGCGTTCCGACCCCCAGAATCCACATACCACTCCCCTGGCCTTGTGCAAATTGTTCATAATCGGTTCCTCATTCATGAAGGGCCCGCATCGTTGCGAGGTTTCGTCGGCCCGTCTCCGCAGTGCGATGATCTCTTCACAAGCCTGAACTGTGTCTTGTTGAAGGAAAAAAGAAAGTAGGCAATGAAGCTTTCCCCATGACATCCAGTATTCTTCAGAAAACAGAAAAATAACTTGAGATCCCACGATAAACTCCTGATAGACCCATGAACGGCTCCACCACTGGTGGCCGATGATCTGATACCAGTGCCACCAAAATAGCGCCGGGTACTCAGGATCGCTTTCCCGTCTCCTCACTGGCGGCATGTTGCTGTAAAGCATGCCTGGCTCTGGCTTATAACCCTGAGATTGCTCCTGGTTGTAGAGCTCATTCAGCCAATCCAATGCGGGCTGTACATTTGACTCTGTTCGCATCGACACGTACACATATGTCGCCCGTTGGTAGATCTCTCGCATGAAATTGACCTGATGCGACTTTTCCACTGCATCGCTTTGGTTGATACAAATTTGGTCGACCCATAGCCTCAGCGGTTGCTTCAACTCTCCAGTGGTATTTTTCCAGCAGCGGATAGCCGCGTCTCATCGGCGAGGTTTGCAAAGATGTTCATCTTGACACCATCAATCCATACAGGGCGTGTTTTTGTCGGCAATCCTGAATAGTAAGATATGGCGCAATACGTGCCCGCAACCCCGAGAGGAACTGGTTGAGACATGTTGTACATGCCCCTGCGTTCGCTGTTGGACGGATCGATTTCAAGAAGTCGGATTTCTTCATAGTCTTTGTGGAGAGACTTGTATTCGAACTTGGCATAGAATTCTGCGTTCTCGGGAGTATAAAAATTAGTGTAGGGCGGAGATTCCGCGGACGTCGTTGTTTGCGCCATCGCTTCTGAATTCCGTTGATGCTGCTGGTAGGAATGCCGGCTGGCAACACACTTCGCAAAGAGAGGGAAGTCGCCCCATTTGTAGAAAGAGTCATTCTTTGAAAGGCACAAGGCTGGATCATAGATAAGTAAGGCTCTGCCAATTATAGTCCGGCTGTGCTTATCATAATGCATGGAATCAGCTGACTGTTCCATTTCAAACAATTTTCCAGCAGATCTCATGCAGTGTGACACCCACTGCATCGGCTTAGACAAGTGATACGCTGGGAGATGCCCCTGAGCGTTGCCTTATTTAGTGATGGCTGCCAACTAAGCTTTTACAGGTAATTGTGATATCGCTTGCATGACGTTCGAGTGCCTCCGAAGCACAAACGCATCTGCCTGCCTCCCATGTTCCGTACCAAAATCGAATGAGCTAGATACCCGGACGGCAACGTTTTTATCCGTCAGATTAAAAGTGGGACTCGGGCTTCAGAAAGAGACAAAACAACTGGAAATCCAAAAGGCGCTTTGCTTTGAGCGCGGAATGCCTGCCTCAGAATTTTATCAGGCGGACTTTCGTACAAACCCAGGAAGGATGTTCGTTGTTGCCCGAAAGACTTTACCATTTGGTGCACCTCTCCCAAATGTTATCAGGGCTCCACACTGCCACCTACCTACGTAGTTGAGTAGATCATATCAAATGATACTCCCAATCGTAGGGCTTTGTAACAGTGAGATTAACCTGGATACGTCAAGAATCAAGATGAAGTTGACACTTTCGATTCTGAAAGATGAAGTCTCGGCTCAAGTGTTAAAGATCTGGCAGTAAGGTCCCGCCTTACACTAGTAGCCTTAAGTATCCATGACGTATCCTGTATGTGAATTGATCTAACATAATCGACACCACGGGCATTTCGGTCAATCAAAAACCAGGAAGCCGGTCAATGGCGCTAACGTATTCCTAACTGGTTACTCGTAAAATGTGAGGAAATAAAAGCATGTAACAGTGGAAGACTACTACTTATTCCTCCGCCCCGTATACACTTTCTACTCTTCGTTCCTCCCACATTTCTTCGAGTATTGGAACAAGCTCAGTTGTAGTAAGTTGAAGGGAACCCGCAATCTCTCTCTTCCTGAACTTGCCTTGCTGCATGTACACACTGCTAATGATCCTTCTGGCCAATGTCTCGACGTCACGACCACTGGCCCACCCCGTTGTAAGGCTAAGACTTTCAAACAGGTCGTGGACAATCTCCGATGAGTCATCTCCTTCCACGATGCCGATCCTGAGCTTATGAAGCTGATTCTTGAGATACCGAAGACATGCGTGTGGAGACATGGGCTCAAATGTGATATGTTCTGGGAATCTGCTTCGCAAACCCGGGTTGGTTTGTAGTAAACAGTCCATCTCGCGGGTGTACCCGGCCAAGATTATGACCATGTTGTTCCTGTACCGCGGCTGCGTCATGGCATCGACTAGCTCTCCGACGGCTTCCATGTGAAAGCTGGAGCCCCCTCTACTGCTGGCGCCTGTAGCTAAACGGTAGGCTTCGTCAATAAATAGCACTTTTCCGAGGCCGGTCTCAAGTGTATTGAGAACTTTGGGTCCGGTTTGCCCCAGATATTCACCAACAATATTGGTGACTGAGCAACTCACAACCTCGTCTGTGGAAAGCAGGCCTATATCGTAGTACAGGCGCCCGATCTTTCGAGCAGTCGATGTTTTACCAGTGCCTGGTGGACCCTTGAAGATGAAGGCCCATGGGATGTGAGGCCTAGGGTCAATGTTATGCAGCTGCATGCCGTCAACTAGGAGCTGGTATCCTTCGAACTTTTCGACGATCGATCTGAACCTGACGAAATCTTCAAAGAGGGCTGCCCTGTTTTCCTCAGCCAGTGAAGCCTGATCCCACTGTGGGTCAACATTGGCAGGTTCGATGGCAGCTTGCACCGATGCTCGGCCGTAAGAAAGTTGGGATCTGATTCTCGCATTGAGATGGATCTTTGTCTGGTTGAGCAGATTCTCGACATTTCCTGCATTTCCGGACTTTGGGTTGATGCGCATGCGGCTGATGACTTGCCGAGCCACCGTCCTGGCCTCTTTTGTCATCTCGAGGTCACACTGCTTGGCTTTAAGATCCATGATCTGGCATAATTCGTCCTCGCTATAAGGGTTAAAGTGCAACGTAGTTTCCTTGGGGAAACGTCTCTGAAGCCCTGGGTTGCTGTTGTTGAACAGCTGAACCATCTTATATTCGTACCCGACAAGTATAATGCATCTGTCCTCTGGATCTGCCGATACGTTCGCAACAATAGTGTCAAGCACTCCGATGTGAAACTCATCCGTCTCTGAACCAGGATACAACATGTGTGCGTCGTCGATGATCAGCACGTTCCCCTTAGCTTGATTCAGAATAGCCACCGTCTTCGTCTTGGATTCCTTGATGTACTGGCCAATAAAGTGAGATGGATTCCGTACTATCACCTCATTCCCAGTGATAAGCCTGAGATTGATGATGACTTGGCTGTATAATTCAGCGATAGTTGTTTTCCCTACTCCAGGGGGTCTGAGAAATACTCTGTTCACACCGACCTTTAGCGGTTTTAGTCCCAGAAGCTCACGCTGATAGTTAATCTGAGCGAAATCGATGATATCACCACACTTGCTCTTGACTCTGTTGAGTCCGATCATGATTTGTAGCTTCTTCTATGAGGTATTGTTGTGTCTTACGTCGTTAGGCTCCGGTCCTAGGAGATCTTCTGGCGTAAATACCGTGTCTTGCCCATCGATTACATCTAGAGCTTGGGGACGGTCGCTGTTGTCTGTCGCATTATTTCTTTGCTGGTCTGACGGACACGATGCCTGTGAGTCGGAGATCAGAGAACTGCCGAACCATCGCATATATTCCCCTCGATGTCGAAGTGCCTGCCTGGTGCACACGTGGCTCAATTCTCGTTGTAAGTGATGAACGTTCAAGAATGATTCGTACTTTCGTTTTCGTGCCACTCGTTGCACTACGGCGCGCACAATGCCATCTCCGAACCCACCCTCAACTGAAAACCCCCTTTTCTGCATAATCCGCACGAAAATTTGTCGCAGTTCTTCGTCGTCATAGTCTGAAATGGTTAATGGGGCCGACAATTGCTGTAAAGCCTTATCGCTGCTCTCGATAGAGTCGAGAAGGGACTTCATCCTAGAGGAGATAATCACAACAGATTCCTCCGTATTTTGGATTGCGTTGCTTACGACGTCCGAGTATGATTTGTCGCTGCCATCAGAAATATCGTAGAAAATAACCTGCTGACTGTCAGTATGGAGCAATACATCCTTGCAATTCTAACCTACTGCCGGCTTCTCTTCATCTTCATCTTCATCGTCATTTCCATCGTGATTATCATCTTTCCTATCATCATCAGAATGTTGATGGGGGTATAGTTGCGCCGTCCTGGTAAACGTCTGATCGGCCACAGCCCCAATGGAATGAAGGAACTGCGCATAAAGTTGTGCGACAGACTTCTTGCCTTTAAAGTAGGTCAGTTTCATGGCCAGCTTCTTTGATTCACGAAGACTTACCTGTTCCATCTTTCCCATGGAGAACTAGATGAAGTCGCAACTTCTTATGCCTGGTATCGGCTTGCTTGTTCGCCTCGACCTTGGCCTTGACAGCAAGAAAATGGGCTTTCACATTTTCAAGACCAACCATAGTCATGAGTTGGTCAAGGTACGCGTTCCTTTCGTTGTTCTCTCGCTTCTGTCTTAGCCACTCCAGTCTCGATGGTGAGCTGTCGTCAATTTCCTCTGGCTTCGTGCCGCTGACAATAAATTCAGCCCACTGAGGCTCGTTTGCGGGCCATGAAGATACATCTTCGCCCCGAGAGCAATGTTTGAAATAGTCTTGTGAATTATCGATGCATGGGCCCCAACCTGTCTCCTGTTGGTCCCACGCTGTCTCCTGCTCCTGATCCGATGTCTCCATCGTGACAATTTCAGGCGGAGTGTCACAAGTGTTCTCCTTATCGCTATGAACTTCCGTGTCAGTTTCTGTCATTTCCGTATTTTTCTTCTGCTCTTCGTCGTTGGGGAACATCGTGTTGGGTAGGCGAGGTGGAAGTGTTGGAAGTGGTAGAAGTGATGAAAATGTTGGGATCACATTGTCCTGATGAATGGGGCACAACGACTTATATATGGGAAGCAGAGGCAGGGCTTTCCAATGAAAAGACGTCGTAACTTGACTCACAACCTTGCTAGTCCGCCAGCACAAGGACCAAATGAGGACACCAAGGCAGCCAATGGAACTTCCGTCGGCACCCCTTTAGCTACTACCTGCACAATCAGTCAGGCTGATTAGTCTGGCTGGTCTGAGCGGCATCGCAGAAGGTTCACCACCGTTGTGCAACGTGACATGCATCCAGATCCCGACGCAATCCGACGTAGCAACCACAAGAGATATTTCCTAATTCTCAACGATGTGATCATATGTGGAAGCACTAGAGACTGTATGTGCATAGTGCCTGTGATCGGCCAGATGTGATAGTAAGAATCCAACGGAAATGACATCTATATCCTCTACCTTGATCACTGTTGATGTGACACCAGGAAAGTGTGCGGTTGTCTCTGAATATCTTGAACGTTAAATGATGTTTGGAGACAGCTACGTTCTATTTTATACCTTGTTCACCTTCTCACCTTGAGGGTTCTGGTTTATTCAGATGAGGGATACCTTTATGGGAAAGCGTCTTACTGCCAAGCGGCTCCGGACATCACTTAAACAGAAATGTAGAATTGAATTTATCGGCTTTTACTGATAAGAGAAACTCTTTCTTCGTTTATCATTCTGCACTGGAGTACGCTTTTCACCCAAGCTCATAAAGTGGTTAGGATGATCCTACAACTTTCTTCGCTGGCTTGCGCATAGATCACCCACCTGCTTGTTATCAGCATCATGGATTCAGCACAAAAGTCAAGTCTTCGGCCAAGCAGATATCATGGGGAGAATGGGTCGAAGTTAGCAAGTTATAAAGTTAGCCTTACATTGGGGTGCAATTGTGGATACTTCTTCGTTCATGCATTTGCGCACTTCAGACAGAAGAGCCTGGACCTCGGCGTAGCTCCAGTTAAGAGCCCTAGCCAACGCCGCGATATTCCATGCCTCAAGGCCCGCCGAAGTATTAGCAAAAGCCCATATCAAAACCAGCCTCCTTGAACATGGGCACAATAAGACTTGGGACGTGAACGAATGACGCCCAAGGATCTTGCAACACTCGTCAAGCTTACCCGCCCACTGCCACATCGCATGCTCCGGTATTAGTGATTCGTCGTGAGATTGGTTACGCGCGTGACCTTCAAATAATTCAATATAGCAACCGGAGGCGAGGCCACTAGAGAGAACAGGTCATTCATGGAACCTGTTGGGCTGTCTCAAAGGCACTAACTTGTAGACTTTCTCGACAAATGCAGGCCAGTCTGAGATGCTAGATGTCATGCCACGAATGTGGATGTAGTCCAAAGGTTGACCGTACGCCCATGGCTGCTCAATGTCATCGACTTCGAATTTACCATTCGGTGGAACACTGACAACATGGTGAGCAGATGAACTCTATCGAAATAAGAATTAGACAATACAGTTGATTTTGTATCTGTGGTAACAAAAGCTACGCTTGCGCTCCTGCAATCGTAGTTCCACTTTTACGACAGTTATAAGCCTAGCTTATACTACACCTCTAAACTACTATCTATAAAACGAACTATAACCTTATTTAATCTATTTTATATCTATTATGTTCTACTTTAATTCTTAAACTTAGTTCTTATAATTATTTTTTATTTATAATATACTTCTAATATAATAATAACTACTAACTTAAGTACCTCTTATAAATTTATTTCTTATTATAACTTCTTAGTTTAATATATTACTTTTTAAGTAGAAATAGAAACTAAGAACGTTTAAAAATATATTAACCTAGATAATACTTTTAATATTTCCTCTAACCTAAGTAAAGTTAAAGGTATATTTTTATTTAATAACTAGATTTAGAAAGAAAATAAGAAGTAATATAAGTATTATAAAATAAAATAAGAAGTTTATAATAAAATAGTTACTTTATATATTCTTACTACTTTAAATATATAAAAAGCTATAATAAGAAGTAATACTAACTAAAATAAAAATTCTAAAAAAAAAGAATTTAAAAAAACTACTAATAACTTACTACTACTTATATTAGTTATACTTACCTTTTTTATTAAGAGATCTATAAATATCTTTAAACTTTATACCTTATACTTTACTATATATACTACTTATAAAACAAAATATATATAGAAGGAGTAAGTATATAAAGCTTTAGATAAATAAGTTAAGAATACTATTTTAGAAGAAATCCTTATACTTACTTAAGTAAAGCTCCTAGAAAAAAGAGATTATACTTTTTATATTTTAATTTATATTCTAAAGTAATATTATACTCTAAATAACTTAAGTAACTTTATTATAATCTATAAAGAATATACTATAGTTTTAAATTAAGTAGCTTCTACTATTAACCTTAATACTTAGATTAAAGACTTCTAAAGTATATTTCTTAAAGTTTCCTAGTATAAACTACTTAAAATATAAAGAATTTTTATATTAAAAACCTTTTTCTAAGTAATTTAGTACTATTTCGCTCCTTTTTAAGCTAATCTAAAACTTATTAATATTATTAAGTAAAAATACTTTAATACTAAGATCTAAAATATAACTTAATATATTAATATATTTAAAGACTTTCTCTATAAAAATATAATAAAAACTTATTTAAAAAGTTATATTAATAGAATTTTTATAATATTAATAAAATAATCTAATAATATAATCTCTAGTAACCTTACTTTAAAAAAGCTTTTATAAAGTAAGTTAGTTTTATATTATATTTATAGAAAAAACTATAAATAGACTTTATCTACTTATAACTACTTTAAATTCACTTTTATAGATAAAGAAACTTATATAAGTTCTAAAGAAGTAAATTAGGTTTATTTTAGAATTAATAAACTAAAGTTTAAGTTTTATATTAAAATAGCTTATAAAAAGTAGTTTACTATAAAGAACTTTAGTTCTCTTAGACCTAGTAATAATAAGAATTAGAATAAAAAAGGACTACTTAAGAATAACTTTAGTAGAGTAAAGAGGTTAATTACTACTTTTATTTTTAAAATAAACTTTCTTTTTAATATAGTAATTTATATTATTACTAAAGATATTATTATTATAATTAAGATAAAAGAAATAAAGACTTTTATATTAGAACTTAAACTTAATAAGATCTATATAATTTATACTTAAGATTTAAAAGTTTTTTTAAGTAGTATAATATTAAATAACTATAGTACTTTTTACTTAGTTAATAATATTTCCCTCTTTAAAGAAAGCTTTATTATCTATAAAGTAAAGAAATAAATTAAAATAAGTATAACTTTATATCTTATTATAGTAAGAAGTATAAAAGTTTTTTATAATATCTTAAATAGAGTAAATAAACTTTAAGATTTAACGTTTTAGAATATTACTTTTATAGATAACTTCTATATTAATATTATTTTAAAATACTTACTATAAAAGATAAGTATTTAGTACTTAAGTTTTAATAATACTCTTTATATTAGAGATTATAAAGATAGTATAGAAGTAAAGAAACTTTTAAAAAAAAGTAATATTACTTTTATAAATTACTAATTTTATTTCTTATATCTTAGTTCTAAGTATATTCTTTTTAGTAATACTTTATTAATAAGTCTACTTATTCTTATAATAACTTATATAAAGTAATATACTTAAGAATTTATCTAAACTTATATTAATATTATAGAAATATAGTACTTTTATTTTAGTTATCTTAGTTTAAGAATACTTAAGAAACTTATTCTTAACGTTTAAAGAGTAAAGATCTAAAGTATATTATACTTTAAATACTAATATTATATAATAATATATATAAAATAAGTTATATTATAATATACTTTAGAATAGAAAGTAATATAACTTTTCTATAAGATCTTATAAAACCTATTTAATTACTTAATAAGTTTTAATATAAATAAATAGCTCTTAATTATTAAAAATAAATATATAAGTTAACTCTTTATATTCTTATATATAGATAAAACCTAATACTTAGTTTTTATTATTATTTAAATATTTAAATACTAAATATAGAGATAATATAGCTTTACGTTATATAAGATTAAATAAGATAGTAAGTATATTATAATTATAATTAATAAACTATTAAAGTTTTAGATCTAAGTATTAGAAATAAGGATTAAAGTTAAATAAGTTCTTTTATATACTAAGGAGCTAAATAGAGGAGTAGAGTAAGTAAGTTAGAAACTAATTATAAAAACTATTATAATACTTTAAGTAGTAGGCTTTCTATTTACCTTTTAAGTTAAAGTAGTATAAGTTATAATATTCCTTTATAATATAAACCTTTATTAATATAATAACTAGCTTTTATTAATCTAAGTTAAAGAGGATTAATTAAGAAACTATATTAAACGTTATAAATCTATTTATAAAGAAAACCTCCTAATTAATTCTTACTCTTAATAAAGAGAGGTTTATATATATAGCTATAAAGTATATCCCTTTAAGAAAAAATATAAAATAAATAAGAATAGATATAACTTTAAAGTTATAATATAAAAATATATTAGATACTTAATAAAGTATATAGTAAACTTATATAACTTCTATAAAGTTTAAATACTTTTACTTTAAGAAGTTATTATTATATAAAATATAACTTTTAATAAGAAGATATTCTACTTAAAAGATAATATAAAGATAATAATTTAAAGTAAAGAAACTTATTTAGTTACTAATAAGATATAAGAACTAATATCCCCTATACTTCTAAAGTTATAACTTCTAGAAATATAAAATAAAACTAATATTATATTAATAATAGATAATAAAACGCTATTACTATACCTTTCTTTATTAAAAGAACTTTAAATAGTTAATAATAAATAATAGAGATAAATATTAACCTTTAAATTAAATTTAAACTTTACTAAAAAGTAAATAATAATAAACTTAATACTACTATTAAACTTTATCTAGGATAATAAAGTAATAGAAAAGATTTAAAATACTAATAAGGATATAACCCCTATTAAAAATATAATCTTAGATAAAATATATATTTAGATAGATACTCTTCCTCTATAAAATCTAAATATAGAAAATATTAATATATAACTACTTTTATAAAGTAACTCTTTTATTTAGTTAATATAGCTATATTTAAGAACTAAAGAAGAGAGTATTACTAAAAAGGAGTTAGAGTAAGTATATAACTATACTAACTTAAACTAATCTAAAATTATAAAATTAAAGTAATCTCTTTATTTTAGAATATATTTTATATTCCTCTAAATAAAATAAAACTAAGATATTTTCTTTAAAATATATATACTAAAGTAGTAAAAAGTATTTAAAGAAGTAAACTAAAGATATTATTTATTTTATTACTTTATTTTTACTTTAGTTTATTAAATAAAACTAGAACGTATATCTATAATATTAAGTAGAAAAATCTATATTAACTAATTTATTAAACTATTTAAGATATAGAAAAATATCTAATATATATTAAAGCTACTTTACTCTTACTTTATTAAAATATATAATATTAAAATTAATAAACTTAAAAAAATAAGTATCTAAGACGTTATAAATAAGTTAAAAATAAAAAATAAACTAATACTTCTAAAGTAAGTATTTATATATAAATTAGATTAATATAGATATCTTAACTATTATAAAACTAAAATCTATATCTAAAGTAACTTCTAAGAAAAGTACTTTTTAGAATAGACTTATACTATAACTTTTACTATAAAAACTTTTAAAGTTATAATAGCTTTAGTAGTATAATTTAACCTTAAAATTTACTAATTTAATATTATTAATATATTTTTAAACACTATATATAAACTAAATAACCTATTTATAACTTATTATTTATTAAATAGTTTTAAGAAGGATAAAAAAGTTATTAAGTTTTAATATACTTTATATAGTTTTTATAATACTCCCCTATTTTAGTATAAAGAATTCTTAAGTACTTTTCTTTATTTTAGACTATATCTAATAAGTAAAGACCTATATCTCTTCTAATTTTATAATAAAAAAGTCCTTATACTCTTCTATATTAATAATATCTTTATTTTATATTATAAAAATTATATAAAAAAAGTAAAAAAAAGTTATATAAAATATTAAAGAGAAAGATAAGTTAAAAAACTAAATATTAGCTAAATAGTATTTAGGAATTAAGATTATTTATAATTAAATAATATAAAGAATCTATTTTTATATAATTAATATATTAAATAAATAGTAAAGAAGTTTAATCTTATTAATTCTAAAATACTAACTATACTTCTTCTCTTTACTTTACTTAGAAAGTTTAATAGAGAAGTAAATATATAGTAAGTCATCTTATATTAAGAGAAAATTAAATTAATTCTCTATACTATAATTATAATATAGCTAAATATTATATTTACTTATACTTTATTATTATAATTCTTAATAAACCTATTTCTAAAATATTATTAAACTATAAACTAAGTAATTTAATACTTATATTATACTTAATACTTTATAATTTACTTTAGTATTTTAGGAGGTAAGATAGTTTAAGTATTATTAATTATAAGTAATATATTTTTTACTAATAATAAAGAGATATAAAAGTTATTTTAAAAGTTTATAATATCTTTCTTTTGAAACTTAATCTAATAGAAAGCTATATATTAAAATATAGTAACTATATTAATTATAGAAGCTAAACTTCTAAACTTAAAGTATACTATAAAAGAAATAATAGCTCTTAAGTAACTTTTTATAAACTTTAAATTTAACTTTAGAGATATATAGAAGATTTATTATAATAATTAGTAAATAATTTAACTAGTAATAAATAAAAAAGAATATATTTTAACTTATCTCTACTATATAGATATCTAGAATATATAGCTTTACTAAGAATATATTAAATAATTATTTTAAGTAGTTTATCTTTTAACTAATAAGATATTAACTAATAGCTTTATAAAAACCTTTTTTATATAAAGTTTAAATAGTTTAGAGTACTTCTAAACTTTTAAAATATATTATAAATAGTAGAATAAAGTAAAGAGGAAAAAATAAGTAGTAAATAAAGTCTATAAACTAAGTATATTAATTAAAAATAGCTTAATAGCTAGAAAGTATATAACCTTTTTAAGAGCTTAAAATACTTATATTTTATATAGTATTAAGTAATATAAAAACTATACTTTATTTATATCCCTAAAGAATAAATATATAGTTATTTATAAAGACTTTATATATAAGTTTTATCTCTTTAAAGAGATATTTACTAATAAAGCTATTAATAGTAGTATAAATACTAACTACTTTAGAGATAGAAAGAGTTACTTTAGAGGATAAGCTAGTATATAAACTACTAAAAACTAATATATCCTCTATAATAATCTTAACTAATAAAGTAATAGCTAGTATTAGAAGAGGAGCTATAGTTTTAACTACTACTTTACTATTACTCTTACTTTTAGCTTTAGTTTTAGCTTTAGCTTTAGCTTTAGCTTTAGCTTTAGCTTTAGCTTTAGCTTTAGCTTTAGTTATAGCTTTTATAGCTTTAGCTTCTACTTTAGCTTTAGTTTTAGCTTTTACCTTAGCTTTATTATAAGCTTTAAAGGCTTCTTAAAGTGTAGTTTTCTTAAGACTAAAGACTTAATAAATAGTTAGCTAAGCGAATAGTAATATAAAGATTATAAGATAGTATATATAGACTTATCTATATTATTATATAAAACTTAAAGGAATTAAAGCTTTAGTTTAAAAATAAGTAGTAATATAGGTTTATATAGCTTCTTCTTCTCTTTATAAGGAGTATTTTTACCCCTTTACTTTATATTAAGTATATATATACTAAACGATATACTTATTTAAGCGCTTTATAAATAAAGTAAGTAAATTATATTATTTAGTAGTAGTAACTACTTTTCTTCTTAACTTTTAGTTTTTAAAGCTTCTACTTCTATTTAAAAGTTAGTAAATAATATAATAACTTAACTAAAAATATAAATTAAAGATATATTCTACTTATACCTTTAGTATAACTTATAAGTAAATAGAGAAGTAGAAGTTATAAACTTTAAATTATACCTCTTTTTAGCTCTTTTACTTCTTATAAGCTTCTTATTCTTATTAAACTTATTAGTCTTAGTTTCTATAAAGTAACTTAAGTTAGTAACTAATTTATAAAACTAGTAAAGTAAAGTAAAGACTTTATAATAAGGAGAAGACTTTAAGAGATTAGAAATAGAGAATAAAATAACTTACTTTTAAGTTTAAAGCTTTTAAACTTAAAAGTAAATATAAGAGGAGTATTACTACTTTCTTCCTCCTCTCCTTCTCTTTTTTTCTACTTTTTATTAGTAAAAGTAGCTCTTACTTTAGCTATTAAAGCTATATATTTAGCTTTAATTTTCTTAGTTATCTAAATAATATAGTTAGTATTAAAAATAAGATTATAAACGAAAAAGAGGTATTATAATTACTATATAAGTATATATATATATATAGAAGTAAAGTAAGTAATATATATATTAGTAGTAATATAGATAGAAAAAGAAAATTAAGAAGTAGAAGTAATATAAAAAATATTATTATTACTACTACTTTACTACTTTATTAATTACTTTAACTTCTTTATTTAAATTAATAAAAAGCTTCTATTTCTACTAAATAAAATAGTAGTATTAGTTACTACTTTAATACTTATAATTTTAACTATAATAGAAGGGATATAAAGAGAAGGACTTTCCTCTTTTTTATAATTTAATAATAAAGCTATAAAGTTATCTTTTTTATTAGTTTCTTTTATTAACTACTTCTTTTTATATCTATTTATAATATCTTATATATATATTTAGTTTTAATAGTATTAGTTATATAAAATTAAGGGTTTTAAGCTTTTTTAAGCTTAAAGAGGTATATTAGAATACTTTTAAATATCTAAAGTAGCTTTACGCTTAGAAGAAGGTATAAAGTAACTTATTTCTAACCTACTTATTTAAACTAATAATATTTTAATACGTTAAGATCTATTCTTTAAAAAAACCTTTTATATTAGACTTTAATTTAGAAAGAATTAAGCTATTTTATTCTTATAGATATTATATATATATTATAGCTAGTTTATAATAGTTATAAACCTATTTTACCTAGCTACTTCTATACTATAATAGTAAAAGTAGGCGCTTTATAGGATATTTATATATTAGTTATAGGTTTAATTCCTGCTTAAGTTAGCTGTTTTTTCCTTTCTTAAGGGTAGTGCCTTCTAGGTAGGCGCGTGGCGTTATATTTAGCCTATAGGTAGCCCTGTAGACGTACTCTACAGCCTGGGGGGGTGTGTGGTAACAAAAGCTACGCTTGCGCTCCCGCAATCGTGGTTCCACTTTTGCGACAGTATTGGAGTATGCTCAACGCCTAGAACCTACGTATCATTAGCACTCAGTCCTTCTACATAGAGGCTAACTTACTTCAGCCTCGGGGGTGCTCATCGGCGAAGTCAATTGCCCAAAGGCCTGTGCCGGTTCCAATGTCAAGAGCGCGCTTTACACGTGAAGGTTTCTCGTTTGGGGGAGCAAGACCAAGCTTGTAATACAAGTTCAAAAGATAGAGGCTATGTTGCAAGTCTATGTTATGGGAGAGAAAGATTGTCGAGAATTTGAAGATACAACCTAGTCTTTTATTCTCTCTCTTATCATTGGATAAAAGGTATTCTAATTCATATCAGATATGCCTTTGTCATAGTGGGACAAATTTTGGGAGCCTACTCCCGTCCTTGTACTTGTGATAAGTTCTTCCATTCTCCAGGCGGTTTTGGAGAATAGAACTAGATAAGCTCGTACTCGGCGATGCCACAGATTGAGAAGCGTTAGAAGAGTCTTTTGATTATTCGATAACGCGGCACTCAGGGGCTTGTTTACTGGTGCTCTGTCCGGGGCATCGTCATTTATGGCCTACGGCGCAGAATCAGCGCCATGTTTAATGCTCGTCTATCCGGAATCCCTTACGTTGTCGTTTCGAGATTCAGCTTCGAGAGCGGAGCCAACAGGCGCAGGGCTCCCGGCATCCTTTACAGCGGTCTGATTATCGGCCATTTCGGAAGGTAGTCATGAGAATGTACTCTGTAATCAGGCAAGGAACGCAGCCTATTTATATTTATATCGGATAACGGAGGCCTAGCCCTCTTCTTGGCTGATCAATGACAGGGGGGGATTCGCTTGTTCGTCGCTGTTGGTCCCAACAACGAAAGGATTTGTCGTGTCTGCAATAAAGTGGAAGAAACTGGTGGCTGTTTGTGCAGCCATTCTGCCTAGGTGCCATTCGGACCAACGGATATACGATTGAGAGTTGACGAGAAGCCAATGAGATGACAGAAGTTACGTAGCCTAAAAGCTCTTGCGATCTTCCATGTATCTACCTACCTTCTGCTGGTCGTCAATGCTCAAGGTTTCAAGTTTTGAAGAGCACATCACATGTCATGGGGAAACGGGCCAAAGTGCATCTTACCAGAACTTTATATGGAACAATAATCAGCCAACAAGTTACGTGGCCACTCATACGTGGACCTTATGCTACTGAAAGTCTGATCGAGCCTGGGATCATTGATGATTGAGGGCTAGCTGCGGTCCGCCCGTCAAAGAAGTTGATATCAGCAATGAGAAAAGAGAGATTTCTGACGGGCTAAGTAAAGGCTCGGGAGTGAAATCATGTACTCTCTTTGTTTCGAGGATTGACCGGAAACTCTTGCAGGTATTTGATCCCGTCTAACCTTGCCGCCCCCATGTCATATATCTGAAGTTAGATGCTCTTTCCCGTCATGTCGACTACGTCTCGCGAATTTTGATAACAACCGACATAGAAGCACTCGTCGGCAGAAACTCGAAGTTACGAATAAGCTAGGGTTGATAATGTTAGGGCGCTATACGTCGAGTTGTTTTCCAGAATGATTAAAAAGACTCACAGTGACAAAGATCTTGTTCAGCTCTATCATGGCCACCGCCTTGCCCGCACACTGCCACCTACCAGCACCAAAAACCAGCTCGGTTCGTTTTTTCCATTCTTTAACCGTGACCGCATCGGCTTCGAGCCATCTCTGGGGTCGAAATATGTGGGCGTTCTCTCCGAATAGCTGTGTATCGTGCGTCACTGACCACGTGTCGTGCGCGACTCTTGTACCTGGAGGCAAAAATGTACCCTCGTGCAGATCACCTTCAGACCCGACCTGCTTCATGAGCAAGCCAGTGAATGGTGGATGAACACGGAGGGACTCGTAAATGACTGCCTAAAAAGATCAGTGTTAGCGCGAAGCCCAGGAACTTGATCGCAAATATCAGCTCTTCATCTGCGGCCTGGGTTTACCTGAAGAAAAGGGAGTTTCAGAGCCTCGGTGTTAGTGATTGGCTCAGAGATTGTTCCGCTTGAAATCGCTGTCATTATTTCCTCTTCAAGACGTTTGAAAGTGGAAGGATTGCTCAGTAGGTATTGCATTGTCCACTTGATGGCCTTCGCGGCAGTATCCGAGCCAGCGACCATTGGAAACATGATTTCAGACTGCGCAGAGCGTTGGTCAAGCCCACGGCGAATGAAAGATCCCTATTCAACTTGTAAACGATCTACAATGAAATCCGATGTTTTCTTAAATTGGCTTACAAGTAGGTCGGGCTCGTCCTTTGCATCCGGAGCGAAGCGTTTCACAACGTGCTGCTGGGCAAGTCTGTAGCGACACCGGTTAACATGATAATGATCTCCCAAGCCATAGGGCTGCGCCTTGGACTTCGACCATCTAGTTCACAGAAAACCAATTGACTTACCCCATAATCTTTCCAAAACCACTCGAATCCGTCGGCTTCGGGCCCAAGAGTCTCAGCACGAGATCCGACGTGAAGATCATCTGAAGCGCGGGAATGTCCGTGAAGAATTGCAGCACGTCTATAGCAATATTCGACGTTTTGATAAGGCCAAAGACATCCGTGTCTTTCTGCAGAAGTCCGATAGGCCGACCGAACGACATCCTCGACCGCGCATCCATGGCGTAGTAGTCTGCAAGGCGGCCGAAATCGACAGACTCCGAATCCGAGGGCTTAGGGACCTGGTCCTTTTCGCCTGTTTCAGGAATGGTGGCAATCTTTGACCTGGATGTGTACTTAAGGCGGATCAAGTCGACCAGTTCCGCGATTCCCGAGTCAATGCTGGCCTCTAGTCCTGGGATGTCCTTTCCCACGTAACCTGGAGACAGTTTCGTCCTCAAAGAGTGATGAGCAGACTTGTCAAGCACGCTGCCCATCATATCGTGGTATGGGTCTAGCCGAGTCGCCTTGTACCAGCTGCTGCGCTCATAAGTGGACTTCGCTGCTGACATGCGCCTAATAAGCTCAGGATCGGACGTGATCACATCGTTAGGACCTATACGAACGAGCTTGCCGTATTGCGCCGTGAGCCTGGCGTATTCAGAATACGCGCGGGAGCCATGACAGCGAATTCTGAACATCGGCCAGTACGAGAAAGAACATGGGAATGGGCCAGGTAGATGCCATAAGCGACTCCATGACCTCACGATGGCAATGAGGAAGTATGATACGATGGCAACATAGAACAGTCGGCTAGTAAATACCAAAGATGAGAAGTGTGCTGTTGAAGATGTCAAAAAAGTCATTTTTTGGATGTTGATGAGACCAGAATTGGGGATATCAAATGGAACCAAAACAGATGGAGATGTGTGGAAAGGATCAAGGCCTCTTCTGAGGTCTTGCGAGGTGAAGGACGTGCGCGCAGATTGTAAGATGGGCTTGGAAATGAGCAAGCGCAACTGCCAGATCCTGATAACCAAAGCATTCCGTGAAAGAAAGCGCCCGATTTAACATCTCTTACGAGCTGCTGCAAGGGGCTAGGAAGACACTTACCGTCGTAACTTGTAAGAATGAGAATCCGCTGAATCCTTGTCAGCAAGGCTTTGGTTGGTGGACTTCGGGGAAGTAGTTCTGTTAGTAACAATTGGACCAATGCACACACAGTATGCAGGTGGTCAGCGGATTCTCATTCTGTCAAGTCGTGACGGTATTCTGGCCTATGCAGGGAGTCAACAAGAAATATTGGCACTAGGAGATTTGGCGCCATTTTAATGATACACTTTTGGAAAATACTTCGGTGATCTCGCTAACGCATTGCAGTAGGTAACGGGGCAGACATGATGGAAGGCATGGGGCGCTCTCCATGACGCTAGACCGAGATCTATGTCAGGCCATGTGGATTGTCGCAAGCGCATCCATCTTTCACTTCCGCAATCCAGGGTCGAAGTAGGGGTTCTTTTGATAACATTCAATGTCACAATTACCGATTTTAAGTTTCTACTGTGTGGGACTTGCCTCCCCGGCAACTGCGGGTTCGGGATCACGAACTGGGGATAGAACAGTGTCGAGTCAGGACTCAGTGAACGAGAATCAATTTATTCGTATGCGCTCATGGTCAATCACCTAACCATTTGAATAGTTTCATGTTTTGCTGATATTAATAGAGCGGTGAGTGAAAGACTCGTACGGGTCGAGGACTAATCCTGGGAACTCTCAACATACGGGCGTCACCGGTGTCGCCGGTGTAACCGATGCCACTTGTGACATAAACTTCACGTTTTACAACATGTGTGTAAGCATCTTTCACTCTCTCGGTAAATTCACTCTTCAAAATTCAAAACAACTTGCATAACCTCCGGGATTCAGCAAACCAAACATGGTTGCCCCAGTGTCAGCATCACTTGATCTCAGCGTAGCCGATGGTCCGCCTCTCGATCTTTCAGGAGTTCCTGACGCCTGGGATGGCTTGCTTTTGGCTATAAAAAGCCACCCAAACGAGTTGGCCTTGGTGTGTTCTCATCAGCCGCATGATCTGTTTGGCTTTTCTAGTCTTGGCCCTTCTGCCTCTGAAGACACAAGTCCCGAGAATGAATCTCAGCCGTATCTTCGCTGGACTTTTCAAACTCTTGCTCAAGCCATCCACAAGCTTGTGGTGGCCAAAAGGTCCATAGTCGCAGATGCTGATTTACTGGAAGAACTCGGCCCGGGAACCCAGGTGGTAACATATCTCCAGAATGGTGCGGACTTTGTACTTGCGGCTTGGGCATCTGTCGCAACAGGCTGCACCTTGACCCCTTTGAATCCACTGTCACTCAAGAATCGCGATGAAGCAGCTCACATGCTCAGAACAGCTTTGAGTCTTGCCCCCGATGGTCATGGCCTGAGGTTTGTCTACGCTGCCAATTCAGATGTGGCCAGAGATATTGATGAGCTGGGTATTGATAACAACATTTTTGGACCCCACGTTGTCAAGATATTGGCTTCGGGGTCCGAACTGAGAGAAGGCTGGCTTCGCCTTGATGATTTGATGTTTTCGATCGATGGCAATGGCGGAAGTGATTTGTGCCACTCCAACCCAATTCTTGGCCTTGAAGGCAAAGATCATGCCCGGGCCGGCATCGTTCTCTTGTATGTTAACCCATAACCAACAGTCGTCTAAAAACCTTGGCGGTGCTGATTTTTTGAGTAGCACTAGCGGTTCAACAAGCAGGCCCAAGGGCTTATTCTGCCACCACACGGTCTTGAACACTTACACGAATAGCCGACTCCTTCTTTCACCGTCTCACATTCTCCCACAACTCGGCTCAAGAGTATGCAGTATTCTCCCGAATAACCATGGAAACGGCTGGACCTGTATTCAAACCGCACACGGCCGCGGTGCAGCCCTAGTCTTCCCCGGCCCGGCGTTCTCGACCCCGGAAGCATTGCTATCTACCTTTCGCCAAGAACAGATCACGCACACGCTGTTGGTTCCGACTCTGATCCACGCTTTGGTTGCAGCCATGGAAAAGGACCAGCCCCCACTTGGATCACTCATCAGCGTCACTTTTGGCGGAACGATATTGACCAAGCAGGAGGTGCTCGCGACAACCAAAGTTCTCGGGGCTAAAGTTGTCGAAAATGCTTATGGTTGCACCGAAGGCGCGCTCACCAGCACCGGCAGTGTGAATCTTTCTGACGCAGGTCCCGACAGTTCTTTGTCCGGTTCAGAAGAGATGTCTGTGGGGAAGCCGCCAATGGGCCACGGTATCAAAATCATAGATCCTGCCACGGGCCGTGTCGTTCCCCGAAACGTCGCAGGAGAGATCCATGGATATGGTCCTATGATATACCGTGAAGGAAGATGGGGATATATCCAGCATGAAGAACAGAAGGCATTTTACACTGAGGAAGAGACAGGCAGAGTGTGGTTTAAGACCGGAGACATGGGAAGAATGGACGAGAACGGGGATCTCTTCATCACCGGACGTTACAAGGATATGTATGTGCGGCTCTATGGACGTTCAACGTCTCGGATATCTTGCGTTAACTGCCCGATGCTTTGCAGGATTATCCGCGGCGGTGAAAACATTTCGCCCGCCGCTATTGAGGCTGTTCTTATGAAGAACCCTGCCCTTCGCCCTCTTAATCCACAAGTGTAAGTTATTGACTTCTGCGCATCTCCACTTCAGTCCTACTTGGTTGTCGCAGAAAGTTCTGACACTATGCGCTCTCCAGTGTCGGCATCAGGGACACCATCGCCGGAGAGGTTCCCGCTGTTGTGATCAAAGGTGATCAAAAAGCTACTGCGGTCGAAAAGGCAGTTCGAGAAACCGTGCTCCAGAGTATGACCACAATGCATGTCCCGGATCTGGTTATCAATCTCAAGGATCTCGACCTAGCAGACTTTCCCAGAACGACATCGGGTAAGATCCAGAAGTTCAAGCTGAAGCAGACTGTAGCAGCCCATCTGGACAGGCAGTCTATGTTTGGGGCAGCGGCTCCATTGCCAGGGCTCGGACAGCATGACGAAGAGCAAGTCAAGGCCATTTGGACGACGGCCCTCGGGCTGGACAATACATCTCAGCTGGATATCAACATGCCTCTTGGGCAGCACATTGACAGCATCACCATGATGCGCGTCCGCGACAAAATCAGAAAGCAAACAGGCATAGCGCTTCCATTAGCAGCCATGGCTCAAGCATCGACTGTTGCGGAGCAGATTGAACTTCTGCGCAGCCTGTCAGCCGATCATAAGACAACGTCAACGATCACGGATGCAAATGTGGCGCATCTCGCCAAGCAGCAAAGACGGATGGCAGCTGCCAAAGACAGAATTGCAACACGAAGGCCTCTTTCAGCAGAAGAATTGGAGGACATCGCCCCCGAGCCGGCACTCTTGGACTTCATCAAAGATCGGGTTCTGGAATCCATCTCGCCATGCGGCTTTGCGTGGGAAGATGTTGAGAACATCTGCCCTGCGTATGACTCGAATGCTGTGCAGGCTCAGTGTGGTTTCTATGATACCATCAACTTCAACATGGCTATCAGCACCAAGCAGAAGACAACTAAAAAGGTATGTCATCACCATCTATTTCTACATCTAAAGATACTGATAGAACATTTTTCTGCTTAGCAACTTCGCACTGCCATAGAAGCAGCTTTGCTCAATCAACCCATCATGTGCTCTTTTATGGTCTGGGATCCGGCCTGGCGCGGTGCCAATCCCAAGACAAAGGAGGCATTCCACGTCATCATGCGCCCGTCGGCAAAGTATTTCGACTTGGCCATACAAGACGGCGGTGCCGTACGCTGCTTGAAAGATCTTGAGGAGATCGCACTCGGAAATACTGCTGAGGCCCATCGATTCCCAGCACCGCAACAGAACACGTTCCCCGGGCCGCTTTATCGAGTCATGCTCTTCGACGTAGAAGAGACCGGCACTGCCGCGATGGTGACATCCGCAAACCACTCTATCAGTGATCATTCTGCAGGACAGTTATTCCACGACGACCTCGACCGCGCCGTCGCTATGGCTGCTTCAGGCAGTTTGACTGCTGCCAGCATCCAAGCACAGCTACGAGAGTACAAGGACTACAAGCCCTATTTGGACTTATGCCACGCTCTGCGCAGCTCTCCGCGGGCTCAGGCGGCGGTGAATTGGCATGTCGACCGTCTTGCCTCGCTGCCAAAGCATGTTGATGCTGGGGCATTGTGGCCAAGTCCGACCTCCTGGATGCAAGTCTCACTAGATGATCATTATCGAGAAAGCCATCAACTGCAGCACAGCTTCTCAATGCCAACCCTGAAAGCAGACCCCACGGACTCCATGACCGTATCTACATCCACCATTGTCAAAGCCGCATTGGCCTTAGCAAGCGCGAGTCGGAGTGGCTACACAACGACGGAAGCCGCAACAGGGCGCAAATCGAGGGTGGCCGTATTCTCCAGCGTCGAAGCCGCGAGATTACACTACAACCCCTTTCTGCCGCAGTCCGTCACGGACACCGACATGCCACGCCGCGGAGAGGAGCACGATAGGTCTCTGCAGTGGGAGGCCGGCGACGTGGCAGGCCCTACAGTGCAAATAGTATGCAACGTGGTGGAGATGCCGAGATGTGGCAGCGAGCGGGAGACAGTTTCCGAATTCCTGCGTAGAATGCAGCGAGAGCAGGAGCTTCAAACCAGACACGCGTCCGCACCTTGGCGGGCTATCATGGACAAGCTCGAAGACCCTAACGCCGAGAACAGGCCCTGGCCGCTTCTGCCTCTGATTCATGGCTCACTTATGTTCAACTGGGCCCCTGGACTCGGTGAGAGCGCACCCCAGTCACGGTCTTCCACGGAGGATGCTAGGCTCTCCCACTTCGAAAACATGGACATGTTGAAGTCGGTGCAAAAGCCACGAGTCGGACTCGTGGTCTCTGCAGGCTCCAGTAGTCGTTGCTGTGGAGCAGCAGACGAGAGTGCTGTGACCACCGTGTTCTTGCATCTCAGGGGGGCAGGGCTTGAGTGGAGTTCTGGAGACGGTATGGCCTCTTTCGCCGGGGAGATAGAGGCAATGGCTCAATGGTTGTCGGCTGAGGAGAACCAGGGGCTCCTCATTGACAACGCACTCGGTCTTGAGTGAATTGTCGGGGGTCATCACCCATGTACACGATACTATCCACTTGAAGTTTTAGTTTCCAATTATCCATATTTGTGGGTCCTTGCAAGAGTCATTTGAGCCAAACTTGCGAAGTCGTTCATGTCCCTCTCAAGTGAATCAATCCAGAAAAGCCTTGCCGGCCGGTACTCGATTCAGGTCTTTGAGGTACGAAGTCCCAACCACACACAAGAGGAAACATCTGGAGCACGCAACACGGACCTGTCAAGTGTTTACGCTGCTGGAAGGCATCCAGTGCGAAATTCCTGGGGTTTGTCTCCGGGCAGCAGGTAATTTGTGCACTGATCGATGCAAGCCTAGGAACAGGAACGTTCCACAGAGATGATGTTGAGGTTCTTGGATTGTAATGTAATCTTTTCCATTCAGCTCTACGCAGCATCATGCGAATGTATCCTTCCATTTTGATTGTTTTCGATGACCTGAGCCCCACCAACGAGGAACCGTCTTCCCTTCTATCGCGACAGTGACATATATGATATTGAAGCAAATGGCTGTCTATGCTCTACTACAATTCTATCCGAAACTCTCTTCAGTCGTCCTCGACAATCAACTCCCTCTCGGGGTTAAGCGTGGGCGGGAATAGCTGGGGCACCTTGTTGACCCACATCTGCGACCCTGCTTGACTGGCCTGCGCTTCGAAGGCTGCGCATCGAATGAGAGAATCGACTGCAGCAGGCGGGTTGTAGCTCTCCTCGTTGTACCTGTTCAAGGTATAGTCGTCGAATACAATGGTGCCTCCAACCTCGAGCATGCCCCAGGCGAGGACGGCGTCGTGCAAGACATCAAGAGCGACGTGAGATCCGTCGATGTAGATGAAGTCAAAACGAGCACCTTGGTGCTTGAGTGTTGGGAGGGCGTCAAGGCTGGACCGCTTGATGACGGTAAGCTTGTCCACATGACGGCATTTCGCAACGTTGGACCGGAAGCGCTTCTCCAATGAGGGGATGTCGTAAGCGTCAAATTCTTTGTATGTGTCATTCTGGAACTCCATGCTTCCACCGAAGGTATCGACGGCGGTAAATGTCGACTCCGGGTGATCCATGAGGTTGTCGAGGATCCACGTAGCGGAACCGCCCTCGAAGGAGCCAACTTCCAAAACTCTCAGCTTTTTCCCACGGAGAGAGCTGGTGCGCTGTTCCCAGTGCTCGATCGTTCTGTCGAACCATCGATGCTGAAAGTTGAATCTGCTGCGGCCCATCTGCTGAGTAGCAGTGATAGTGGTGGTCGACATGTTGACGACTTTGTTTGTCCTGAAAGAGAAAGGAGTATGGTATGCGTGACAGGGTCTGCTTTGAAAGAGATTGACAATTTGGACAGAAGGACTGAAGCGTGACGGACTGGTCTCAGATGCAGTGGCTTCATCGTCAAAGGTTGCTCAATATATCGAAAATCGCCCATCGCTTTCAACAGGAACCCTGCCACCGCTTGTAAGCTACCCTCTGGATGTTCCGCCAAATGAAGGGTCCAACGATTCGTATCTTCGACGTATCTTGTATTCATATATTTAGAGTTTAGTGTTCTCCCTCGCGGCTTCAAGTGCCGACACACCCTAGACTACTCCATATATGCAGCTGTTAGAACTGAATCATACGTAGCTCCCTGGAGACTTTGGTCGGGTATTATTCATCCGTGGCATTGGGACGACATGCCTCGGACTCCTGTAATGCTGTGTTCAGAAACTCAGAACGGTATATCGTATCAACTTATCGAGGTCAGAATCCGCTCCCCCCTTTCCACCGGGGATGGATTGGTCGAACTGTTACTAACAGAACTACTTCCCAAAGCTGGCCTATCAAAGCCTTGCAAACAAGGGGTGAGCGGATTCTGAGGTGAGAAAGTTGATACGGTTCATTGATTGGAGGAAAGGATTGAACACAGGATCCTTCGGGTTCTCCAGTACAAAGTATGTAAGACCAGACTTCCGCAACATCAACAGCAACAGTTGAAGCTTCCCCTGTTCCCAAAAGTACAGCTTAGGGGTGTTGCGGTGTCACGAGATGCAGCTTATGGAAATTGGCCAAAAACGACACCGAATTCCCATGCTCAATCTTTTCATGACTCGTTCACTCACCGCCTAGTTCTTGAACGGTGACGCGGAAACTCGACTTAATTTCGCCCTCAGGTTACGTCCGCGGGCCGCGTTTCGTTTCGACACCTTGCGGGCAGCGCGGAATAGCATCTCAGCTCAGTCTCACAGTACGACCTTTTTGGCTACCTACACGGACTGGTCTTCGTTGTGGAGATCTATGGAGATTAAAGACAGCGTTTTCCGCTCGAGTTCCTGTTGGTGAGAGTTTACATGCACTATTGAAGTGACAGAAGTTGACATGACTGAATCATTGACAGTCACGCCCGTCATGGAGGGGCTCCGGCACCGTCTATCATGTCTCATCCCGACGTTTCTCGAGTGCATCAACTACACCCAACCTACAAAGCCAAGTAAAGACGCCCTCCGAGAGGCCATTCTCTCAAGAGGTCGTGAGGCGGGCGTGCATGTCAATCCGGATGATGGCTCGAGAATGAGGTTCGAGGCCGGCTTGGCCGTAGCTGCGGTATGTTGATTATACATCTCAACTGAGGAACCTGTTCAGGCTGACGTTCTGCGCAGGAGATGTACCCCCTTCATCCTTTCGATATTCAGGTCCACATTGGCCTTTTCACCTGGCTTGGGTTCATCATTGATGACCTCAACGCCGAGCTAGGCCCAAACCTGGCAAACTTCCAGTCACGATTCTCGAGGGGTGATCTGCAGCCTTGCAGCGTCCTAGAGTGCTTCGCCGATGTTCTGAGGTCGACGACCGACTACTATGATCCTGTTGTTGCCAACTTGATTGTACTCTCGGCGCTGGCTTTTGTCAACTCTAATGCCATCGAGATTCGCCGAGACTACCAAGCCATTGTCCCTTCGATGGAGGCTCCCAGTTGGCCTTACTATTTCAGAGACAAGGAGGGCCTGCCCGAAGTTTACACGTATTTCTGTTTCTACAGAGACATGTGCCCTGACATATCGCGCTTCATGCCGGCGGCACCAGAGATGGGGAAGTTTATCAACTTAACGAACGACATTTTATCGTAAGTGATATCATAACCGTGAATTGCAGCAAGTACTGACCGATAGAAAACAGATTCTACAAGGAGGAGAAGGCTGGAGAGGTCAGAAATTACATACACAAGAGCGCACTCTGTTCCGGTCGTAGTCCTCTCGAAGTACTAGAATCAACAATTGCGGAAACTGCGCTTGCTTACAGCCGAACTGAAGCAATTTTGAGGGATAGTCATCCCTATGATGAGTTATGGCATGCGTATGCAATGGGATATATAGCGATGCACTTCAATACCCGTCGATACTACCTTTCAGAAATAACATTATAGAAATGGTATCTTTCTTTATCATCTGATGATGCGTCCTTTGTCCATGTGAAAAGTGGGTCCGGCCGAAAAGGCCTATCTCGGTGACCAGATACAGGGTTACAACTGCGTCCAAGTGGCTGGATATTGGGCATCGATATCGGTCTTAAGATGCTTCGCTCCGTTCGAAACTCTTCCAATGTAGCCCACATAGCCCACGTTGTAATATGTATCGTGATGTCTCGTCAGCCCGATGAGGAGATTCGAAGCTAAGTTAAGCTTGAATCCACACTTCGGTAGCAGGCTTGGCGATAGCCCTACAGAATCGACAAGTTTTTCATCGTCGTTGGCTCTCGTAGACCGTGAACATGAACAAGGACTCTTTATCCTTCAACTATTAGCTCGATCCATTAAGTCTTTCACCGCAACCAAGATGACCAGAGTCCTGCTCACTGGTGGTAATGGCTTCATCGCCACTCACATCCTTCGTCTGCTCCTATAGAGAGGGTAAATAAGAACTGCCCATCTCGGTCCCCAAGATCGTAAAATTCACACAATTTCCCTCTCTAGACATTCCATGGTCGCTACTGTCCGGAACCAAGCCAAAGCCGACGCCATCAAGGCCTCGAATCCCGGCTTCGGTCCCGGAAAACTAAACTTTGCCATTGTGCCGGATGTGGCTCAACCTGATGCCTTCGAGGAAGCTGTTTTGAGGCCGTAATTCACACGGCCAGCCCATCCACGTTTGATGTGACGGATATCCAAGCCGACCTGCTCGACCCAGCGATCAACAGGACGACAGGTATATTACGTGCGATCAAGAACGGGGCTCCATCTGTGAAACGAGTGGTCATCACGTCGTCTTTCGGTTCCATAATGAATATTTCCAAGGGCCTATGGCCTAATCACACCTACGACGAAAAAGACTGGAACCCCATCACGCTCGAGCAAGCCTTGCAGAACCCGTGGTTCGGTTACTCTGGTACGGGATTAGTCCACCTTAGACAAGGACGTTTTTCCAAGCTCTCCTGACGAATTTTTATGTTGCCGCAGCAAGCAAGACCTTCGCTAAGAAGGCCGCCTGGAGATTTATAGACAGCAAGTCTCCAGGCTTTATCCTCTCAACCATCAACCCGCCGCTTGGTTCTGGCCCGGCCGTGCAGGAGTTGGCTTCACTTGACGCACTCAACACCTCGATTCAGTTCATCGGAAGCTTCATTCTTGGTGCCGGGGAGAAAGAAATTGCTCCTACAACGGTAAGTTAACTCGCCCCTCTTCAAGCCATCCGAGAGCAAAAGCTGTCAGCGTTCACGAATATGAAACTTACCAGAGCGAGTTGGCACGCAGAACCCCATTTTCGCAGACGTTCGCGAGGTAGCTCTCGCCCACGTCATGGCCATGGAGAAGAAAGGGGCAGCAAACCAGCGCTTCTTCATCACTGGAGGCTACTGCTCGAACCGCCAGATCATCGACATCATCTGCAGGAACTTCCCCCAGTACAAGTCTGGACTCCCTTCGAAGTGCACTAAGGGTGAAGGTTAGTCTCTCTTGCTCCAATCGAAGGTCAAAGGATTTCAAGGGCTACCAACAGACTACAGAATTGCCGGACATGATATACCAGGTGAACAACCAAAAAAGCATCAATGTTTTCGGCTCAAAATGCAGAAGCTTTGGTGGACACAGTTCGCTCGGTTGGTTCCGTCGAGAAATAGATTTATAGAAGTGATGAAAATACGCTAAAAGAAGTCTATAAAGGTCAGATCATTTGATGTATCATGCCTTCAGAAATTGTGTAAAAAAAATGTAAAAATGTAGGCTTAAGAAATGGAGATATAGCTATTCATATTTAATTTCTAGCCAATAGACCATCGCTTGTAAGGAAGACATCAAGTACAATACGTGATCGAGTCAAGTATCAAAATTGACGTATTGACTGAGCAATATAACACATGTTGGATAAGATATCAAAAGGTTGGTACACCATATGCGAATTGGTGTACGAACAATCTCCATTGTGCACAGGTATATGCGCCTTGAGTTTTACAATGTTCTCATTGAGTGCTTGCATGCGCCAAGCAATGAATAGTGGCTAAGATACAGTGACATAACTCGTCCATATAACTCCTGCCCGTGCTCCAACTATTGGAGTGAAAAACAATTGAAATCGCTTGCTTTACATGTTGTCAAGACGCTCCTTGGCGGACTGCTTAGCCTCGTCGGAGACATTGGGGTTCTTGAGAGTACTATTGAGGTGATGGTCAGCAAATGTTCTCGAACGCATCAGAAGATTCGAAAGGACTCACGCCTTGAGACCACCGGCAACGTTGCCAGGGTTCTTGTCCTCGTTGTCGCCAGACTTGGGGACATCGCCGCCGTTAAACTCGTTCTCGAGCACGGCCTTAGAGTTCTTCTTGCTCTCCTCGGAGGTGTTGGGGTTGTTGATGTTAGCCTTGTGGCCGCCGGCAATCTGAGCTTCGGTAGGCATGTTGGTGGTTTGGTGGGGTTGATTGATTGTTTGAGAAGTGGTTGTTGAGCTGTGGGGCTTGGTAGTTGTGAATGCTGAAGTTGTTTGTGTGATGATGAGAAAGGAAACTGGAAATAGGGTTGCAGGAATGATCCCTTCTTATACAACTTCGCCAACGTTCAGACTGACATGTTGACAAACGGAGCTTGGGTGATGTGCTTCTGGAAAGACAAAGCCCAGCTCAGCCGAAGCAAAGCCAAAGCCACCGACCCCGCCGCAAGCTTACATCACACCTGGTGACAGCACATGGGGAAAAGGGCTGGGGGGGGGAGGAATTCGATGTAATGATGGCATCATTGACTCTAAACGCCGCGTCTAACCTGCGTCTCTCGCATGAAATGCTCGTCACAAACGGGCTGGAGAGCGTAGGCCGGCCGGCATCCAGCCGCAGCTACCGGGCCAACGCCCGAGCGGGGGAAGGAAACCCGCCAAGAATTCATGATACCGCTTTTCTTTGGCATCTTTCTCGATGATCGGCTGTCTCCCAGGATGCCCTTTGTGAAGTCATGACGTGTCACGCAGGTACAGCCAATGCCCCGAGCTTTTCGTCTTCCAGATCGAGATGATGGGAAAAGTCGGTGCGTACTTCGCCCGTCTTCTTACTTCCAATGGCTCATGAATCGTTTCTTATTCCTGCAAAGCTACGCGGGGCCGCGGTATGGGAGACTCAAAGCGTTGGTGACGGCGCAAGCGTGCCTGGCAGGCAGCTCTCCGCAAGGGGCAAGGACCGGCACAAGGGGAACGAACGAAATGTGGGGTCTAGGGGCCGGTTAGGCGAAAGCTTTTTGAGAAGTTACGGCGACCCGAGCTGTCGGCGTGCTCGATGGTTAAGGTGACGGGAGGTCTCAGTTAGGGACACCGCTTCGCCAGCCCTACGATCTCTTAGGATGCGGTTCCTGTCACCGTAACGGAGGTGCACACTCGCGCTAGGCGGATTCACGCCAACCGTCCGTGGCACATCCCGATCGATCGACCGATGAGGTCGGCGAAGGAGGGGGAGGAGGGGCAGGAGACAAGGCTCCGGGACCAATTAGCCATCCGTGGTCCGATGGGAAAGGGAAGGCTTGTGCGGACTGGAAACGCGATGCGGTGCTACTGATGCATTGGATCGAGCCGATATGCCAGATGCTGTTTCCGGGAGGGGGGGCCTAGAAGCTCTAGCTTTGAGGATGGACAGGGCGCGAGGCGTCTGGGCGGACTCTGGCGGATGTTGCTGTCTGTGTTTGAGAAGGTATGCGATTGCGTCGATTTGTCGCCGTCATTGTTGGCTGTGATCTGCGGAATAAGAAAGGAAAAGTTCATGCTCCGCGTAGCGTGCCTGGAGCAAAAGCTCCTGGGCGGTGGGCTATCTTGGTAGGCTCTGGTGCCATGGGAAACCACAACGCTGCAGATGATAATTGAGCAACGCGGGGATTCGATACCGCTTGTTTGGTCGAAGAATTGTGCAATGCCCACGCTATGCCACTGCCCTCAATGGCAAACACAATACCAACAAAACTTATTCACGATATGATGTGTAGAGAAGTCCAGCAACATGGGACGACCTGCCCCTGCACCAGCCAGCTGACCTGCAAGCACAAACCATCAACCATCAAACGCCATCAGCCCCGCGGCCCGCGACATGGCTAAATCCAATCTCAGATCGAAATCTCAGATGGGAATCTGAAAGAGAGTGTGACGCACGGGCGATCCCTGGGCCAGCCGCCATGCCCAAATCATACGGCAATGACATGATGGGCGCTGCGGGGTAGAATGGCACAAGGAGGAGGGAGACGGCGACGAACAAGGACGGTTTAAGGTGCCGGGGGGCTACGCAGATGCAACATGCTTACGCGCGGTGCATTGAGTTTCGCAACAATCCCATGTGTGACGGCGGGCGGCCCGGGAGACGGACATGTCGTCGATGCGGCTCATGCCGGTCGTGGGTTTGGCGGCCCCACTAGCTCGCAACGACTGATGATTCATCGTAGACCTCAAAGGAAGTCATGATGTCAACGACAGGCCAGCGTCTGGGGTAACGGGGCACAGACATTTGTTGCGGCTGTCTGGGGCACGCTCTGGGAATAGGGAGAATGTGAAGGTTGCTTTGGGAAAGGATCATCAGGGGAGACTGAGATGCGGGATGGGGGAGGGCGGGAAGGGTAGATATTGAGAAGCCCATCCCCTCTCTGGCCATCATGTCGACCGACAATCTTTCCCATCCTCCTGCCGACCAACACTTCTTAGATTTTCTGCCCGGTCCTTTCTCATCCCCGCCCAATTGGCCTTCGACGCGGCATAGACATGCACTAGTGTCTTCAGCCAGCCAGCCTGGTCGACGGACGCCATGGGCTCGGGTTGCTTCAGCACCAATCACTCTGCTCCCGGTGTGCGTAGTAAATGCATCGAGGGCCGATACGAGCCTTACATCAACTGCCGAACGACGCTGCAACTTCATCATTCGGGTTGGAGGACTTAATCGTAGGTAGCCGTTTGCCTATGTCATGATGCAGCTAGTCAGTATCGTATGATCTGTTGCGAGTCGGTCAGTCATTGGAAACCGCCAGATCATCTGAGATGAGATGACACCGGCCGCAGCGGCACAATCCAAGGCCCTGTAAGGCCAAATAGCGCGGCCATAAGTGGACGTTGGGTATGCTGTGAACTCGCGCCAACCAGAAATTGCGAGAGTCCAGACCGAAAAAGCAATGAAAGATCTACCGTGGTGCTGCACATGTCATGTCCCCGCTTGGCGACTATCGGCGCCTGGTTATATCATGCTAGATACGAGCAGTAGAGTCGGACCTCAACTCTCACAGGCCTCCTCAGCCGCGATGTGCTATCTCGCAAGCGGCGCCTGTTTCGTCTCGACCGCATACCGTAACCCTACTGGTTGACATGCGATGCCTTCTCATGCAAGCCACACGTGCGCGCATCCAGCTCATGCTTCAAACCCACGCTTGTCGTCTCGCTAATGCAGTCGACATCAAACCGCCGGGCACCGTCACGCGAGCCGGCAAAAGTAGTTCTTAGCAGTACGCGGGTATCATTGAAAAGATTGATAGCGAGAGGCCTCTTGACCCCCTTCCCAAAAGACACCGAATGCAAACTTCAGGTGCTCCGCGACGCCGCGGAGCGTATGCCACAGCCAATCAGATCCCCCGCTGCGCCTGTCAGGGACTACAAGCCTCAACACAGCCACGCGGCCAGTGGGGCGGACGAACCGCACGGCAGGGACCCTAGGTACCCTCCGCCTCCACCGGGCCCCCGTCGCGCGCAAAGCCTCCACACCATCTCATCCGCGCTTCCGACTTCACTCCATCACGAACATCATCCACCCGGGACCTCGGACTTGAAAGGAAACCTCACTCATCAATTCTCACGAACCCGTTCCGAGGCAGCCTCACCCCCAGCCCTTCAGCTCGTGCAACCCTACCAATCCCTACCAACCCCGGTCATAAGGCTGGACTCTACTGGGCTGGCTAAGCTGAACCTCCCCAGCACCCATCCCCTGAAAGAACGAAGAAGCAAAACGCAAAGAAAAAAGCCATGACATCACCAGACACCGACCAACAACAGCCCGCGGCCATCAACTACGTCGCGGGGTTCCTCCTCGTCGGCCTCGCGTGGGGCTTCACCACCCCCTTCATCCGCCGCGCCGCCAAGGACCACCACCCCGCGCCGCACCCGATCCTCGAGAGCGACGCCGTGAAAGCCAGCTGGCTCCGCAGCCGCCTCTACGGCGCCTTCTTCGGCGTCCTCGACCTGCTAAGAAACCCGCGCTACGCCGCCCCGCTGCTGATCAACCTCACCGGCAGCGTGTGGTTCTTCCTGCTCATCGGGCAGGCTGGTAAGTTTTGTCATCTTCCTGTCCAGCATGGGTGATGCCGAAAGAGAGAGTGTGAGTTGCTGATGCGAGGGGGGGAATTAGAATTGAGCTTGACCGTCCCCATTGTCAACACCCTAGCCTTTCTCTTCACCGTGATTGGCGAGTGGTGGGTTGAGAAGAAAGTCATCAGTCGAGGTGAGTCGTTCGTTCGTTCCTAACCCACACCCAAAAGGCAGTTCGTCTCCAGCGCGTGTGGATTGGTTGCGCACAATGCTGAAACAAGTCTTTTCTATACGCACCACAGACACAATGCTAGGAATGGTCCTCTCCCTATCCGGGATAGCGTTATGTGTCCACAGCAAGACCAGGTAGAGATAGTGACAGATTTCACCATCCCCAGATATCGTGTTCGCTTGGTGCGCTGGTCCAGCTCTGGTCAAGCGTCGTGCTGTTGGCCTTCAGGCCCCAGAGGGTGTGAGAGAAACAGAGGATGGCCCGTACCTGCGGGACCCCGGCACCCCAGATGCACGTACGCACGTGTCTCTCCTTGAGGATCGTTGCCGCGTGCCTCGTGTCTCGGGCATCTGCGCTGAGGAATGTCGGGCAGGTCTCTGGTGGATTTTGGGGGCCGCGCATCATGCCAAACAATGCCGAGCTTGTATAGATCCAAAAATGAATGTTTGATACTGAAGATTTGGAACCCGAAACGGGGAGCGAAACATCCGCTAAATGTCTTGATTGTCTGTTTTGCGCCTGGCAAAATGCGTTTGTCTGATATTGATCCTCTTCTAAATATTCTGCCAATTCTTCTCCTGCACGTGTCTCGCCCGCAATGTCTCTGGGGTTCCGCGGTACCGCCCCAGACCCCTTTCGTGCCGCAAGCGCAATACCAGTCGCCTTGTCTTGAAGAGAATGTCTAGTGATATCTTGATGAAATGGAAAAAGAGATGAAATTCTTTTGAGATAGGACCAAGGAAACCCATTATCGCTCTTCCCGTGTATTATGTTTGGTATCCTCCATGCGCCGTTTATACAAAATTAGAAACCCCCGGATGCCAGCTAGAGAGGAAGGCGTCTCATGACCTCATCAAACATCCATCTTCGTCATTTTCGCAACAACACGTGGGGTTTAGTTGACATCCGCGATACGCATGCCTTACGGTCGTCGCGCGCGAAGCCAGCGCTGCACGCTCCGAAGGCTAGGGTCCTCAGCTGTCCAGCGGCCCATCGTGCGGTCCGACATCTGCAGCTCGTTGTATATGGTTTCATCGGTAATCGCAGAGAGTTCCTGTATGAATCCGCCCGTGTTAGTCTGGCATTCCGACCTGGAAACTGGCAGCAACCGTCCTCCATGATATCAATCTCCCCAGAAACAGTGGACAAGGTGGAAAGCAAACAACATCACGTACAACTCTCAGCTGCTGGTCGCATGCCCTAAGGTGTGACTGGTTCCTGTTGGTCGGTCTGCCGCCTTGGAGGATGCCGTCCCGGTTGTTCACCCACCGCTGCGCAGCAGCCTGGCGGAGGTAGATCTTTTGGCATTCGTGCCGTCTGGCGAACGAGTCGAGGAGACATCTGTAGAGTCCCAGGGTCAGTACTTGATGCGCGCATGTCGCGATCGATGGGTAACAGCGACTGACTGCTTCAACTCCGCTTTCTCCTGCTCAAGCGGCCCGCCGCTTGCCTGCGGAACACTGGTGTCGGCAGCACAGTTGAGGACGTGCTGCCCGTCAAGAGAACACTGGCGCAAAGCTGCCCACCCCTCGGTGTAATAGTCCTCCATATTGGGAGGATCTGTAGGCGCCGCAGCGATGTAGTATTGGAGAGTCCGAAAGTCGGAGAGGACCTCGGCGACTCGTATGGTCCGGTACTCGTTGACTAGGAGCAGGTCAGAGATGCAACCATTGAATCGCCCGGCGCAAGGAGGCGGGCCTCCGAACTTCTTTGATGGTGGACTTACACCCGTCCATAGCAGCGAATTGCGCAAGCAATCGTAGAGTTTAGTGATTAAAAGTAGTTTGAGAAGAGTCAAAGTGACCCGGTATAAGAGAAGGGTCGTAAGAGAAAGGCGCCGGTGAGGTGAACGAGAGACTGTTGTAGATGAAGTTGCTGTTTGATGCCGTGTCATTGAAGACTGGTCAAACGCCCCGCCGCTCGGCTTTTGTACATTCTCGACGGCCTCCCACGAAAGACAAACAAGAGACGAAGGGAAGGAAGAGGAAGAATGAACCACGAAAATTACGGATTGGAAGATGAGAGTCAACGAGACCCAAGGCAGGCATGCTCCGTCACGAAATCGCAATCTCAAGCTTTTGCCCGGCCTACCAGGGAATAGGGTAGGGTAGGGTATGATAGCTGGCAGCCCGCAACGGCAGCAGCAGCAGTAGCCTTCTTTGCCTTTGGAGGGAGTGAAAGTCCCGAACGGCAGAGGAGCCCCATAGGGCATGCATGAGCTCATTCGACATGCTTGACCAATGGTGGTTCATGTCCTTCGTCTGAAGACACCTTGGCCCCCAGTTCGCTGATAGTCCCGGCCGACGAATCGGAGAAAAAAGAAGGGCGGCGACGGGGACCTGGCAGTTGGGATGGCGTTGCGAGCTCAAAGCTAGACTGACCCCAGCCGAGCTGGTGGCGCGCGCGGCCGCCCCTGGTTCCCGGCGCGAGGAGGAGGTAGGTGGGCGGTGGTGGTGGTGGGTGTCGTAGGTAGGAGAGACACACATTTTGCTGTGGGATGCTAATTATGTGGTTGACTGGGGTTGACCGTTCTTCTCGTCGGGAGGCCTGGCGATGATGATGCAACTCGCGTGCTCGATGCCTGCAGGGCTTCGATGGTCTGGGCTCCTGGGGGGCTGCCGGCTGTCGCCTGCAGGGCTGTCATATTGATTGATGTGCTGTAGGGGTCAGGGCCACATCAAGCCAAGGGATTGAGAAGGCCCGGATTGGACCTCAGTCGCTCGACAGATGCCCTTGAGGCTGCGCGGGATGTGAGACCAAGCCCGAGAACGAGGGTGTGGGTTGTGAGTAGTTCGTTGAGTCGTCGAGTGCGTGTGGTAAGGCAACGCTCGTTCGCGATGGTGGGCACAGAGCAGAACTGTGAACCATCTCAGAGACACAGAAGACCGACCCAAAGGTGGACTACTGTAAGGTATTTTGCCCTGCTAGCCGTGATGAGTATGGTCCTGGGTGTGGACATTGGACCAGGGACCGGGGGAGAAAAGATGGGATGACGCAGACAGCAGAAGGAGAAGAAGAAGTCTCTGATAGGCAAAGTTCGGCTGGCCGGTTGGTCTGAGGTCGGTCTGGCCCAAGCAGGCAGTCCGCCCAGACCAGAGTGCGAGCCCGCGGTGACGGTCCCACGGTATTCTTCGCAGGTCGGTGGTCTCGCAGTGTGAAATGTCCACGTCGTTTTCCCCAGGGCTGGCAGCAGGGATGAAGAATAAGGTAAGGTCGGTGGATCTTCAGCTGACTCCACACCACTCTTGGCGGCCGGATCGGGAAACGGGCTGGAGACAGTGACAGGGCTCTGGCAGGCTCTTCCAGGCTCTGGCAGGCCCTCGGGCTGCAGGTGCTGTGGCTTCACCGCGCCTGTGCCCAATGAGCACCGTTATCCTCGACGTCTGCCCACGTTTGGCACGTTTTATTCCAGCTGAACGCACCGCCGCTCCATCCGTTAAAAACTGCCACCTGCATTGGACCGACCGAGCCATGCCTATCTCGCTCGCTCGCTCCCTTGTCCTTACCACTTTCTCTCCATGCACTGTTCAAATCCTCAACGACGACCACCCATTCCCTAGCAATAAGTAGCCGCAAGACGCCGGCTGCATCATCTCTGTCCCGTTGCGTCCTAGCAGAAGGCAGACTCGAGAATTTCTCCCGGTGGGGATCCGATTGCTGTGAAGCAGACTGGACGGAGCGTCTCGAAGGGCTGATCCATCCAGCTCATGTCTTGGACGCCATTCCCGTGCTTCATTCGCTCCCACACCCGTGGGCTCGTGTTTGAAGTGCAATGCACAAACCTAACGCCGCGATGGTCAAACCCTAGTCCCCAACAGTGGGGGCCGACAGCGAGGAAAGGGACCTTGGCTGTTCACAGTAAGGCCGCCCTCAAATGTTCGCGTGTCAGGACTCGCCGTGAGAGCCGTGTCAGTTCAGCCTTCTTGTGGCCGCGGTGGCTTGAACTCCACATGCCCGCTGCCCGTTGCTTGCTTTTCTTACTCCAAGATACCACGACCGTAATGCCAGTCGTCGCCCTGTGGGAAACCGTCTCATCAGTCGTCTCACTTGCTCGGCGAAACTCTGCGCCCATGATCCGGGGAGCTCCCAAAAGATGCCTACCGATGTGAATGCCTTCAACCCACGGAAACAGCCCCGTGTCTGCTGTCTCGAATCTCCCTAACATTCGACATCCGAGACACCAACCGTCAACTCATCTCTCCGCTGCCTTCTGTCAAGCCACAGACGTGCTTCTTCTCATACCTGCCGTCCCTCAGCATTCAGCCAGGCCGCATAGGGCTACACGGCCGGACAATGCTTGATTCTCATTGGATTGATCATGGCAACGTCTTTTGCATGTCTTGATCTATATCAAATTGTAGGCTGGCTAGTAGTACAATCGTGTGCGGGGGGTCTGGCTTCGTGAGACTACCAGCTCGGCTCTCGTCTACACATCCCGCGGCGGCCAGGCGCGATCTGGTCTGTTGGCGGAATCGACGTCGCCAGCGGACTTCTTCATCGGACGCACCGACCCTATCCAGCTTCCACTAGCCGGGTCTCGTCTCTTCCACCTTAGTCCTTCTCCGCGATCGCTTGTAACCGCTCATCGATCTCGTCCTCGGTCAGCGTACGGAAACCGGGGTCGGTTCCTTCCTGGCCGTCTGCACGGGGGCCTCCCACAATACCGATCTCGATCTCGCCCTTCTTGAAGTCCATGCTGAGGACGGTGCTGAGCGTCGTAATGGCAAGCTCAGTAACCTCCCTCCAGTCGCCGGGGGCGTGGTCCTTGTTGCGCAGCTTCTTCTCGAGGTGGTTGAGGGCCTCCTGCTGCTTGGGGCCGGCGGCGGTGCCCTTGTAGCCAATGTAATATCCGGCAGGATCGCACTTGAACAGCTGAGGTCCAAACTCCGAGTCCAATGAGATCAGTGTCGTCGCAACGCCATACGGGCGCATGTAGGCCTTATCACTTGTCAGTTCCATGCTCCTTCCATTTTCTCTTCAGCCGTGCTTACTCTTTGTGTGTAGACCTGGCTGATGTTGGCCAGTCTCTTGGCCAGAGCATCGGCGGGCATCTCGTAGCCGTACTTGTAGCGGAACTCGGCCGCCTCACCCTGGGCACGCTGGGAGAAGGCACGGGCATCGGCAATGGAACCGGTCATCACGCAGCCGACGGATGGGGAGATCTGGAAGATGTGGGAGACAGAGGCAGGGTCGATGAGCTTATCCTGTTCACTGGGTCAGTCCCCCGTCCGACGCCTGCACCCCCGCTGACGGTCTCAACGTACAGGAACCTTCTTCTGAGACAGGACAACGGCGCAGTCCTTGCCCCTAACACCTATCGACATGATGTTGGCAGCTGTGATGGCCTTGAAGGCATATTCTGTTCGCAATCGTCTCGTCAGCTGGGCGGTTCGAGGCCGTGGTTGGAGGCCCCGCTCGATGGCATCACCGCAGGGAGGGGCAATCGATCGGGCTGCGGGCGGAGGATGAATACATACCGACTTGGTACAATCTTCCCTGCTCAGAGAAGATTGTGATGTGTCGGTCGTAAGCTGAGCCACCTGGGGTAAGAAGCCTCGTTAGCTGTGATTGACAACCGAAGGGCTGAGGTCACCGGGGTAGCGGTGGCTGTCCCAGTACGCACCCGACATCTTGGCGGTGTTTCTAGGTCAACGTAGGTCGAATTGCGTTCAGTAAGATCGTGCTCGACGGCAGTGAGCTGTGTCAGGTCGGTGATGGGTTGAAGATGGGCGAGATGGCGGTTCGACGTTGGTGGTTGAGCTCAGACGGAGCTCTTGGGATATCGACGCGTTTGCAGGAGCTTGCCTAGAGCAGGCGAGGCAACGTCCCGGGAAGCTCCAGCGGGAAGGCTGAGTGGATGCCTTGGATTGGTCCAAGCAACTGTCTCTCTAGCCTGAGGCAACAAGCAGACGACGCAAAGCTTACATAAGTGAGAGACCTGGTACGTGCACACTGAAAAGCTGCAGTGCAGGGATACAGCGGGGCACCCCTGGCACTGCGGGAACGACAACGCATCCTGCTGCCAAAAAAATGGCAGGGCAGCCTCCAGAGAGGAAAAAAAAAATATCGAGGGACCATTCCCGACTTTCACCCTCCAGTCTCGAGCACCACACGTCGCGCCCAATCGGACTGCCGCACACGAGGCCATCGCATTCCAATCTAATAGGCCAAGCACACGTGGAGAGCATTGAAGCGGCCCAATTCTGCATTTTCTGTACCTTTCTCCAGACCCAGCAGGCGCAACAGCAGACCCCAAATTCCGATCCAGCGATCCTCTCTCCCCTCCCTCCCTCGCCTTTCCGGGACGCAGAAAAAAAAAATAACGAAGAGGGTGTGCCCGCTGCTGCCCGTCATGTCCGCAAAAGTACCGGCCTGGAAACGATTGGGCCTCAAGCTCAAGTCCGGCCCAGAGATTGGCGGCCCTGCTGCCGAGGGATCGAAGCCCAACGGTCATCAGCAACACCACGACGCCCGGAACGCCAACGGCGCGGCGGACGCCGCCAGCGCCGCCGCCAAAAGGAAACGTCCCGAGCACTCGTCCGTTCCCCCTGCGTCCAGCTCCCCCCTCAAAAGGACCCGCACCGACGACCATCACCATGCTGCTGCCACTCTCCCGACCCTGAGGAAGCAGAAGTCCGTCACCTTCACCGACGATACAAAGAACCCCGCTGCCGCCGCCGAGTCGACAAAGCAGAAGAAGAACAAGAGCAAGAAGCCGGCCAAGCCCGCGACGCAGCAGCCGCAGGCCGACATCAAGCCCTCCCTCGAGTACCTCCGCGCCTGGAAGCACGCCCGCGCGACCTGGAAGTTCAACAAGAACTACCAGTCCATCCTCATGAAGCGCGTCTTCCACACCGAGGCCATCCCCTCGGCCGACATCGACACCTTCTACGAGTACATCCAGGACCTCAAGGGCTACACGCGGACGCGGCTGCGCGAGACGGCGGACGAGGTCAGGAAGGAGGACGCCGCCCAGGGCAAGGCCGCCTTCCCCGAGGGCACGCCGGACGCGGACTCGAAGCAGTCCGAGTACGAGAAGGTCCTGGCCGGGCTGAAGCAGCTCGGCGCCGAGGATGGCGGTAGTAGTGGCAAGAGGAAGCGCTTCGACGAGAGCGGCTTCGTGGCGCAGTCGAGCGACGTCGCCATCACGCAGCGTGTGATCAAGCGCATGCGCGCCGAGACGATACTGGAGGAGCTCGCGGAGAGCGAGGACAGCGATGCCATGACCATTGACACGGAGGAGGCGCCGGCAAAGGCTGCTGCTGCTGCTACTCAGGAAGAGACGGTTGACAAGAGGGTGAAGCTCAACGACGGGACGAAGCAGAGTGCCTCTCGCCGTCGTAAGCAGCGCACGGCCAATGTGGACAGCAGCTCTGACGAGTCTTCCGATGACGACTCTGACGACGACTCGAGCAGCGACAGCGACTCGTCGGACGACGACTCTGACAACGAGTCCGAGGTGCAGCGCCAAGCTGCGCAGCGGGACGCCGAGGAGACCTCCAGCAGCTCATCGTCCTCATCCGAGGAGGAAGACGACGATAGCAGCGATGATGACAGCTCGGAAGAGGAGGAGGTTACTACGAAGAAGAAGAAGTCTGCCGGCAAGAGGTGATAAAGCAGGCAGACGCAAGCCAGATACATGTACAACCTTTGACGTCTTCACACTCGCATGGTTGGGAAACCAGATTAGATGGATCTTTTTGTATTTTTTTGTTCTTGGGGCAGACTGATACCCATGACTCAGGCATATAACTTGGTGAACCCAGCCTCAGGCGGCTGCAGCCAGTTCTTCTCATCATACTTCGTGCCCTCGCCCTCGATGACGTGAAACGTGTAGATAATCCGCCCCTTCTGGCTCAGGTTCTTCTCGCTCTTGTGCAGCAAGTTGCCGTGGATAAGCACCAGGTCGCCAGCCTTCACCTCGCCGGGCACATACGCCCCCTTCCCCTCCTCGCTCTGCGCAGCGTACTCATCCCCGGGCGGGAACCGCGGCCCCTGGTTCTCCACCATCTCCGTGCCCCTGTCCCCGGCCTTCCTCACCAGCCGGTTCGCCACGGGCGCCCAGCGGTGGCTGCCCGGCAAGAAGCTCAAGCACCCGTTCTCCAGCGTCGCGTCCTCGAGCGCGTACCAGAACCCCACGGCCGACGGCGGGTCCGTGTACAGGAACGTCGAGTCCTGGTGCGGCGGCACGGCGCCGCCGATCTCGGGCTGCTTGCAGATGACCATGCTCTGCAGGCAGCGGGGGTCCCTGAAGCCGAGGCTGCGCGCGACGGCGGCCGGCTTCCCCCGGACGGCGGCGGTCGAGGCCGGGTCCGAGACGGCGGCGAAGGGCGGCGAGAGCACGTGCAGGTAGTGGCCGATCTTGTTGATGGCGCGGGCCTTGGGCTTGGCGAGGTTGCCGGCGTCGTCGAAGGCGTCCTCCTCGAAGAAGAAGCGCACCTTGTCGCCCGAGGTGAGGAAGTAGTCGTCGCCGACGTGGTCTGCCTTCTCACCGGTGGAGAAGCGCGTCATGGGGTGGTCGGCGAGGGAGAAGTTGTCGAGGAGCGAGTGGGTCTCGGCGAGCAGGCCCTGGACAGTTTCCGGGGAGAGAGCGCCCGGGATGACGAGGTAGCCGTCGCGGTTGAAGGCGGCGAGCTGGGAGGGTGTGAGGCCCTCTTCTTGCGCGGGGACAGTCATGGCGGGGTGAGTCAACGGGGTTGTTGGACCGCTGGTCTGTGAGGAAGAGAGAGATGGTATGAGACCTTGGGTTGAGCTCCAGGAGAATACGAAGCTTGAAGGCGTGCAAATGAGATTAGAGAGGCTGGTTGGGAGCAAATGGGCTCATATAAGTTAGGCCATGGCGCGCCGTTGGATGTTTGACAATTTGGAAGGTGTGAATGCGGGGACCGGCCGGCCCCGCACTTGCCCCCAAGCGCTTATCTCTATCGCCTCAGTGTCGTCACTCTTGTCCAGCTGAATACCCGAGCTTTAGCTACATCGCGGAATGATGCTTCCAAGCAAAGATTGAATTTGTATATTTCGTATGTAAATTATTCGGCAGCGCATGAACCAGATGCGAGCCACTCATCGCTCTCATCATAGCCGCTGACCAAAACAAGGCAAGATGAACTCCCCATTTGCGAAAATAAGATGCAAACTCCGTTTCCCTTTATGCCTGCAAGAAATAAAAAAAAAATGAGCCTCTAGCGTGTTCCGGGCATTCAGCATCCACATCCATCGTGGATCACGGCAGCGGATCGTTGAGGAACTCGTAGCCCTCCTCCGGTGGGAGAACAAATGAGGAAATACCCAGTCCCAAAGCGCAGAGAACAGATACAGATGCGCTGACGGTGCAGAGAATCCAGGATGTGTCGAGACCCCAGCCAGGGACGCGGAACTGCTCGTCGTTGTCGAAGAGGTACGCCTAGTATGCTCGTCAGCTCTGTGACCCTGGCCCGTACTATAACGCAACTGCCTTAGACTTACCACAATGCCCATCAAAATAAATTCAACGGCCGCGACAAAAATCAGAAGGCCGGCGAGGATCTTCCAGCCCGTCTCGCGCTTGTACTTGCCTCCGCTCATGATGACGAGGAAAGTGACCAAAGACGCGAGGTGCATGATTGTCGAGAAGGAGGCGAGGAAGCCGACGGAGCGCCACATGGAGCAGAAATATCTCTCGCCATCTTTGCTACATAATTCGTCGGTCGGGAAGACTTTGCACGCCGGGCCAGGCCCGACGTTGGAGCAGATCTTGTGCAATCCAATGTGTTTTGAGAACTCGTTGCCGTCGGTAGCGGTAACGGAGTAAGAAACCCAGTGCGGTAAAATAATGGACGTAACGATCATCGCCGTCGCTGGCAGAGCAGAACGTTAGCCATCGTGAACAGACGATGCATGATGTTGTTGCCGATTGATGTGCTTGAAGCAATCCCCAGGCGCCACCATCGCGCCCAGCTTCGAGCTTCAGATACGGGCGATGACGACGATGCAAGGGTGGATACCTCGACCGTCGCCCTCCCGTTTTGCCTGCGCGGGGGACCCGTCGAGGGAAAAGGTGGTAGGTACTTACCGGCGACAAAAGCCACGAGGGCAGAGCTGTAGACGGAGACTCGTGTCATTTTCGCAGTCGGCAAGGTGTCGTATTTCGGGACAAAGTTCGCCTTTCTTCCCTCCTCTCTGCCTGGAAAGATTGGTATGAGGCAGGAAGAAAAAGATGCCAAGTTGCTCCCATGGGAAAGAAGGAGGCAACTCGATGGGAAACCTGCAAGTCTTGGGGGGCTGCCTATCAATAGCTGGTGGTGGGCAGACTGGCTGCAGTTATGACGCTACCTGCTTCCCCAAACCGGTAAGCCGTCCAGTGAGTGGTCGAGGCTTGTGGCCGTACGCGTGTGGTGCAGGTGGGTTTGGTAACATGAGAAGGGACGGGGGCTGGATGATGCACCGGGGGCGGGAGGCAGAGAGAGGTACAATGCTTTCGTCCCAGAATTGGTGATGCTCACACCAAAACGTGAGGCGTCCGGATGTACCTCCTTCCTCGTCTCTGGCCTCCTGTTGCAGTGTGGCAGGCACAGAGGGAGGCAGGCAACTGCCAGGCAGGGCAGGTAGCTACGGGCTTTGCAGCACCAGCCAACCACTCTCTGATCGCCCACTGACCACCGACCACCACCACCACCATCTTCTTCTCTCCGTCCGGCGGTCACTTCTCACGCACCGTTGCTGCAACCGCCTGCGTCCTGACCAAGATTACCTCGCCCTAGCGTTGACTCGAGATTGTTAGGACGGCCCTTCATCTTCACCTTGGCCTTCACCGCTCGACCGGCACGGACTAAATTCCGAGATGGGCATCTTGCATTCATCCCACCTCAATTCGCGCATCGCTTGCCGCCGGCAGATGGAGAGTGCATCTTCGAGATGCGACGAATTGTGACACTGCGAAGACGAATTCTCTCAAGAAAAGGACACAAATCGGAGAGGCTGAAACGGAATAGTCAAGAAGAAGAACGTCGGCGACATGGCCATAATTCAACTGCCTAGCCGTGCTAACCGCTTTCCAAATCACCAAGGCAGCTCTGTCAGACGCTTAAAGCAGATCGTGGGGGGTAAACACCAAGACCGTTATCAGCATCGCCTCTCTGAGCCAACCATCCAATAGGCGCCTAGCTGGTGCCCTCACAGCCCACGAACGCGTTGCCGTTGGCTCCCGTGTGCGTGATCTGGCCTGCCAGAACGCACTTTTCGTTGATGATAACCCGGTCTGCTCCTGGCTTGCCTACAGTCACGAGAAAACTGTCAGCTCAAGCCTCACTTTTTCTTCTCAAATCATGCAGATGGCGCTGCATCGCGGGGGGAGGGGAGCAGCCAACCCTGCCGCTAATGCGACTTGGCGAGCTGCGACTAATAGCTTGCACAAGCACCCACGCCCGGATCGCCGATCTCTCACCAACCACGCAAACCGACAAATGCCATTTGCACTGAATCGCTTACCGCCCTTGTAGACACCACTTGTCTTCATCGGAAACTCGACAAAGGGACCCTCGACTCCGTTGAAGTCGAACCCCTCCTGGTTTCGGTACGTGTGCGGATAGCTCGAGCTGCCCGCCGTCGTGCCATCCTCCACGTGCTGGCAAGCCGCATCCGCCGCCGATCTCACCTCGGTCAGCGTGTACTCGGTCTGCCCGCATGAGATTTCGGTGTCGTTGGCCCGCGGCAGCATCCGGAGATACCCAGGTCGCTGTCTCGGATATGCATAGCCTGTGAGGCTCAGAGCCGCGATGATGGCTGCGCCAAGATGCATGTTGATGACTGCGAAGAAACGAGGGATTCTGAGGCAAAAGAGTGACAAGGGCGATGATGTGGATGAGGAAAGCAGTCAATCTCAAGAAGCACGGCGACTACCACAGCAGAGAACGACGTTTGGATTGCTGCTTCTCGCGTCCATTCTGTCATCTGGGGATGACCCTTTGCGCTCTTTTGAACGAACTCTCTCTCCAAGGTCCAAACCTCTGGCCACCAGCGCGGTTTGGTTCTCCTGAGTGCGACAGTGACAAACTTGCACAGCGCAACCGTGATACCGGAACATGGTTGGCTCTCGCTAGCACAGCTCCAGCGATCCTTATTCTCGCTCTCGTGTCAACTGCCGTGCATGGCAATGCGGTGTTCGGATCCAGAAGTCGTGTTGCTCATGGCTCTTTTGATTGGCTTGACAGCTGCTCCTGCACAATCTCACCCCGGCTAATGGGAGGTCGAGTTGCGAGTGCTCGGAGAACGGCAAACGTTGATCCCACAATAGAGGGTTGAACGAATGCAACGCGACTCAGGAAACAAAACACCAAAGGTTTATGAATCACGACAGCTGTGCAATTCGAGTGTTGTGAAGCATATTCAGCGACATTCGAAGCGGATCTCAAGCGGAGGTCGGGCCTTTTGCGGTCTTGTTGACACCTGCGGCCAGGGTCTTTGGGGTCTTCGGCGATCGTACTCTGTACACCCACGAAATTTCAACCGAAATCTCCACTGTAGTCCGATCCGATCTTCACAACAACCTTAGCCGGCTACGAAAAACAAAATAAACGCCAGTTTTATCTGCCTGAGCCGTGTCAACGGCGGTCAAGGAAATTGTCCTGGAATAGCATCTGGGCAGGGCAGTCCAGGATGGTCGATTTTGACGTCTGCCAAACGCACGCATCATCGCCTTGTTTGGCCGCATCGATGTCTAACGCATGCTCAAAAAAAACATCGATGGATCATAGACTCGCGGAACCCCACCGGATGGACAGGGTTCGGGCTGCTTGTGATTCCGACCTCCTGCCTATCTGCTGCTTGGGAGGAACACACACGCCGCACGCTGTCTATTGCGCCCGTATCTTTGTTCGGTCTGGCTCATCGTTCTCGAAGCCAGCTGCCAATGAGCCCCCTTGAATGACTCGATTTCCCGGAACCGGTTGGAGCGCCATCTACGTCCACAAAGCATGAGGCTTGTACTTTTCCAAGCTTTCTCATGGAACTCGAGACTATCCGCCTCGGATCTGATTACCAACCGTCCCTCCTTCGGGGATCCAGTCAGGGCGCCAGGCTCGATCACGCCAGAGGCAGGGCATACAGAGCCATCCCTTCCACGCGCGACATGCCGCACCAAGAGATGGGTTTATCGGCCAGTCATGGCATCCGGATCGGGGAGAGCTACCCACTATGCGTGAAGCTAAGCCAAGGGTAGCCCCGAGTGGAGGGGCAGCAATTAAGGTGAGTTTGGGAAGCTCGCTCGCTTTTCGCGCAGGGTCCTCGGTATCTCTACATATCTTACGTATTCGACCTGCTTTTTCTGCTCTTTAACTCAACTCGCGCGCGCGCGTTTCGGACAAATTCTCATTAAACCCCGGCCGCCGCAATCTTCCTCAGCGTCATGGAATCTGGTTACATCTTTGCTCATCTTTCCAGCTGCTCCCCGCGACTCAATCTCAGGTGAATTGGGCCTTTATTTGTGTGGTTCCGCGCAACTGTCCTCGCCTGCATATTCCCCCACCAGAGAGCAAACTTTCAAAGGGACGAGGCGCATTGCGAATTTCAGTTTACGGCGACACTTTGACTCTGCTTGATTGATAACGATAACGAAGCCCGCGAACTACTTTTGGACGACAACGTGCGATCGGATCGTCAATTGCTTCACCTCAAGCTGTGTTTACTGTCCGCAATCCAACATCATAATCATGGGAGATTCTCGTTACACGGAGCACCGGCCGGTGCAAACCAGCGCCGTCTACGTGCTGGGCGCTCCTCACTGCGAATCGATGCCTCCCCCGTCGCCGCCTTCACCACCGGTGTCACCTCCGGAGGACGAATTTCTTGAAGAATTAGAAGAGCTTAGCTTGGGATCGCCCGATGAGATGCTCGAGACAGAAGAGAATTCGGTCACAGTACAAGATCGTCTTCATGCCGCGACACACGTACTCAAGACAGAAGCAGCAGCCTTGCGCTCAGTCGCCGCGTTGTACGAGACAGATCCAGTTGCCCGGGACGGCTTCAATCGCACGGTCGCAGCAATCACAAGGCACAAGGGCGAGAAGGGTAAGCTCGTGATCACAGGCGTAGGCAAATCCGGACATATTGCCAACAAGCTGGTCGCAACTTTCAATAGCCTGTCCATTGCGTCTGTCTTTTTGAACCCAATCGACGCCCTACACGGCGACCTCGGCATAGTGCAAAAACACGATATCCTAATGTTCATCACCTTCTCCGGCAAGACGTCAGAGCTTTTCAACCTGCTGCCTCACCTGGACAAGCCCTCTTCTTTAATCATACTCACGGGACACACTCGACCGGACACGTGTGAGCTCATCAAGCTCAGGCCTGACACCATCCTCCTCCCGGCACCCATTCACGAAAGCGAAACGGCGTCATTTGGTGTATCCGCACCTACGACATCTACGACCGTTGCTTTGGCTGTGGGTGATGCGCTCGCCATTGCTGCGGGTCAGGAGCTGCATCCCAGCATGTCACAAGTGTTCTCGAAGAATCACCCGGGAGGTGCTATTGGCGCTGCATTTAGGAAACCGCAGACCATCCTGGACCTTGCCGTTCCCTGGACGGACATCCCAGACTTGGTGGGCTTATGTACAGACAGCGTCGGCGCGGACCTCTTCCGGGCAGCGTACGACTCGACCTCGGGCTGGGTCCGCATAGGCAACGACGTTGCGTCCCCGGGCCGGGTCAGGAAACTGGCGACAGAGGACTTTGCGCGGAGTCTAAAGGAGATCCCGGGGCTGATGGTGCCCAGAGCGGAGATGCTATCCATCTCGTCGGAGACGACGATACGGCGGGCGGTGAACTTTGTGAGGAACATGCAAGGAGCGGCCGACGATGGCGAGTACGTCTGCCGCGCGGATTCTATACTGGCTGTGCTTGACCAGGGCGATATGGTTGGCGTTTTGGAGGTCGGAAAGCTCCTGGAATGGAAGGACTGAAAGATATATTGGGAGACACTTCTTGCTGGGCGACTGGCTATTATGGGAGGTTTTGAAGACACGGACTCGAAAAGAGGATATTATGAAAGCTTGCAGCGAAGAGTTCATGCCGGGGGAGGCACATATTGGAATTTTTACATCGCACGGCCTTTGAGCCGCAGACGATAAACGTCGATAGAGCATGTTGGGGAAGGAATGCGAAAGGACCGGAACTGGATCCGACGAAATGCAAAGCCGCGCGTGTTGAAGCTGGCTGTCACCAGCTCTCCACTACAGAAAACAAAGGACCTGAACTTGGAAGGAAAAGCATGTGAATCGCGATGTTGGGCTGTGTTGGTTTGCTGCCGTTGGTGCCCAAAGCTCCCTTCGATTCCTGTAATGACGAGCTCTTTAGCTCGGGTCTTGTACAGGCAAGATCCCTCCCGCGACGGTGGTGCCCTTCAGCTTCTTTGTGTCCATTATGAACAACGCATAAACGCCGCCCATCGGGCCGCCATCGTTCGGGCTTTCTGCAAAAGATACTTGTGGTTGGGGGCGTACTGCATAGTACACTTATCCAAGTCCACAGCGGCTAGGTAACTCATAAGGCTGAAAGATATCGGGGAACGGAACCCGACGGCGGTGTGGGAAAGTTTGAGCCCCAAATTCCACAGTCGCCGATGGGGGGCCCTGTCTCGGGCATCGTGTAGGAACCTGAAGGGGGGTCCGTCTCCATCTTTCACAGTGCGGTGGCCTTTAGAAAGCTTTTCTGTGTATTATTTACAGATTTTCAACAAGTGGAAAACGGGCTGAGTTGAAATGATGGAAGTTTGGTCGTGAGGATTGCGTGGCTTGAGGTGTCCGGCGCATCGGGAGCTCGTGGACGTCGTATGTCAAGTCCTCGGGCCGGGCGAGGAGACGTGGACACACTGCAACGATCTGAATGTCCCCACCTCCGAGCCGGCGCCGGCTTGCGGGGGTCGCACCGAGTGTAAAGATACGCGGTCCTGGGCTTGGCGGGTCTTTCTCGTCTGCGCGGCAGCATGAGTTGGTTCGTACGCATGTGGTCTCAATATTTACGTGATTCACACGGCGTCGGTGGGATGTAAATGATGGCGCTGGCGGTCGTGGCGATGCAGGCAATCACGCGGGCTTTTACGAGGTAGGCAGAGGCGGTCTGCGTTGGCTGTTGCATCCTTGGTTATGTCTTGCCTTTCTGTTGTTGCCTCTATCGTCGTCGCTTCTCTCATCGATACTGCCGTCTCTATCGTATCCTCCTTCGCCTTGATATCACTCTCTATTTCCACATGAATCATAGCTACAGGGTCTTTCTGTTTAGCTCACAGATTCGAGTCAGAACATCTCGTTCAACAGATCTGGAACATTGGAATGTTAGTAGGCGCTCGCCTCCTTTTTCAATAGATCGTTGCAGCCAGCGGCGCCGACTGTAAATCTTCTTCTTTCACAGCAACTGTGCCGTTGTCTGGGATGGTTGCCATGAGAGATGCGCCTAGTACCAGCAGCGGCGGGTGGGGGCGGGTGCTAGAAGAGAGAGGGAAGGAGACAAGATGAACTAATTAAAGGCGCGCGCCATGGTCTCGGACGGCGGACACTGTGCTGAGGCCTTTTCATTCCCTCTCACACTCCAAAGTTCAACAATGGACTATGCTGAAAAGGGGTCTCGATCCCAAGCGCTAGGAAAGGCTTGACCGTTGGACGTGGCGCTAGAATCCGTGTGGCGGGTTATGGTTGCTTCTCTTTTCGATTGATGGTGAGACTTGGATGGAGGTTGTCACTTGATGTGTTTCGGTGCACCTCCAGCAAGTGACGACGACGCTGATGGCAGGAACGGCACGGATCAGGAGATTAGTGATAGATGGTCTTTTCCGGGCCTCGATGCGGCCTTGGCTGCAGAGTGCCCGATGAACACGGACTCGAGAGAGACGAAAAACGTTCGTCTTCGTCATGAACCTGCATCGGAATGCAAGTTGCGTGTCTTGGGAAGTCTTGAAGGAATGCGGGAAGACGTACGTCCAACACGTAATCCCCCTTCGCCGCGGACACGGGTGAGACCGAACGGCAAGGCGGGATTGGCGTGCATTGTCTGGGAACGGCCCTTTGTGCATATGAGTGTGTGCCTTGTTAGGCACTTTTTGATGTCGTCTTTTGTTGGATGGACTTGGGAATCCACAATGACGATCTATCGCGATTTAAACGGAAGGAAGCTTAAATGATTGGGATTGGGTGTTTTTGCTTCTATTTTTGTTGGTTTGCCGGCGGGGCAGGTCGACGTCAGCTCTTTTTTTCTGCACAGCTTGGCGGTGGGGCAGGTCGGACCTGTTGATGGGAATGGCCGGTTTGCGTGAGAAGCATGCCAGCAACGTCAATGAGCAAACGTCTGTTAAATTAATAGACGGAAGACGCAATTCTCCCAAGTCCTCGCTCAGACGAACCGTCTGATTCGGATACACTTTGTCGGTCCCGAAGCGTTCACAAACTTCGTGAATACTAGAGCAGTGCACTATCGTGTGAACCCGGCCGGCGTGTTGTGTCATTGAAGGCGGGGTTCTAAAGGTCTAGAAACCGGCGATCGGATCGCGTCAAGTTGATTGGGAGCAGCGTTTTCGGAATCATGACATGAAGAACCGTCGAGAAAAGGGCTTTGATTGGTTCATGGTGTTGTCTTCGCTTCCCAAGTCTGTTTCGACGATTCTCATTGGGGCGGCGGCAAAGCTGGGGCGCGTCACCCATTGAGGCTCAGTCTTCGGGATGATGTGCATATCCCCCGTTGGCCCCATCGGTGTTTTCACCAGTGCCTTGCAGCTGCGGATTGGACGGCGCCTTTTCGTTTTCTGATCGGAAACACGCCAACACGCCTTTCCAGGGAGCAGATTGGACCGGCAAAGAAATGATTCGAGGGACTTTGAACTCGTCCGCGTCCGCGAAGGTTTCATAGCTTGTTTATTTGAAGGTTTTTGCCCGGCTCGAGTCTTGTCAGCTCGACAGGGAACATAGCACAAGCGGATAGTCGGCGCCAAGGCATCTTTCTCTTCGAGAAGTGCTCGTTCGGGCCCGATGCGTTGTTCCCCAACCTCCAATCGTCTGATTGAGCGGCAAAGTCAAAAAGTGACAGCTCCGACCGCCTTCTTGACGGCATCGATCGCTCGGTTCGGTTGTCAATGTCCGTTTCGGCGAGGTTGAAGAAGTTGCTGAATGTACGGTCAAGACTGCTTTGGCAGTGTCCGTGGAACTGCATTTACCGAGAGCCAAGCGAGTCACGTCGACGAACCGCAATCAGACACGTCCAGACTCTGCCCATCCCGCAGTGACAGGTAGAGTGAGCCGAAGTGGCTCAGTTGTGAGATACCTTGTAGGGCTCCCCGGACGGTGGAGTTTTGGCGAGGAGCGGGAAGAGGAGCCTTTAGGGTGCAGACATGGTTTCTTGTGGCCTCACTTTCGCAAGCGAGCAAGATTGACCGCGATACGGATGCGCAGTCGGGTTTCTGGGAGATGAAAGAGTTGAAAAAAAGGTTTGCCGGGCTGGAAGGGACCGGCTTCGAGAACCCCTGCAAGGCGCAACTCAGGGCGATGAACCCCTGCTGTGGACTGCGGCGGCGGGACATCAACCTCTCTTTTTGTTGCTGGGGCCTTGCTTGCCCTGGCCTGGCCTGGCTGTCCTGTCCTGCCCGCCCTGGGTCAGGGTTCTTCAAGGGACGGCGGGAGGGCGCGATGTTGGCTTGGATGCTGGATCTGGGTTGGATGGGTGGGCAAGCGAGCGAGCGGGTGGTGAGATTGCGATGAGAGAGACGGACCAACCTCTCCCATTACCTCAGTTTGACGCTCGATAACTGATGCGGATGGCATGGATGGGCGGTCGTCTCATCGGACTCTGCGAGTGCCCTGTTTCTGGCGTTTGTTGGGATGCCTGGGAGGGTGGTTTTTGGGGGAGTGACAAAAGTGACAGGCCACGGCAGGTGTCTCGCGTTTCCCAGCCCGACCAGCCACAGCATAATCCCCAATCCAGGTGCGCGGTGGAGACAGGGTGGGGTCTTGCCGCCCCTCATTCGCCCAGCCACCACACGCGCGGCCTGGGGATGGCCCCTGCACGCAGCACAATGTACAGTGCGGCTTCTGTCTTTTTGGCGCTTGGCCTTGGCGCTTGTTCTGTTTTAGCGGCACTCTACTCGGTTCGTACCTGCTGAGTTTCTCTCCCTCAGCGCCGGGAGGGGAAGAGAGAAAAAAAAAAACAAAAAAAACGACGAGGCAGGTCAGGCGCGCCATCGCTGATCGAGGTTAGCTGGACCTGTCGTCCGTTGCAACAGAGCTAGGAGATACCTGCAGCCAGTGGCAGGACACCCGCGAGGCCCAGGTACCAAGCTCTTGCCTGCACCGGTTTTTCCAGGTACGCAGTACGGATCCTGGGTAAGGTACCTGACCTGAACCAGGCGGGTTCCACACCCCACTCCAACTGGACTCCAATTGCTGGGTACCTGTTGCTGCATGCACGTCTGCTTCTGCTTCTGCTTCTGCTGCTCCTCCAGCTGCTGCATGCCCGTCGCCGCCGCCTGCCCTGCGCCAGCCAAAAACAATCATCATTCATCATCTGCCTCCTCCCACCCGCTGCTGCTACGCTCCCGACCTTGCCTTGCCTTGCCTCACGCTGCGCTGCGTTGCTTGGCTCGTTCTTGCTTAGCTTTGCTCTTCCTGATCTGATCTGACCGGGTGTCTGTCTGTCTTTCTTCCTCTCACACACACACGCACGCACAAACTCACACACTCTCTCTTCTCCCTCACCCTCACTTCCTCTCTTGCACCTCCCCCTCTCACCCCGTCATCGTCGCCGTTTGCCATTCATTCCTCGGCTCAGACGCAGACTCGGGTGCTGGCTCCCTGCCTTCTTTCTCTCCATCGCCAACATCGTCCTTGTTTCACCCGTTGTTTGTGTCTCTGCCCTATCGCCATATTTCTCTCGCCTGGAGCCCTCCATTGTTTTGATACCCGCCTTTCGAGAAGAAAAGACGAACCGAGCCGCCAATGTAAACGAGCTCTCTCTCTATATCTCAGAGTTGCCAGCATTTTCCTATCTCTATCAGCATCCGCATCACTGTGTGGCTTGCCAGCAGCTTCACTTTTTGTTGTTTTTCGTCGCCTTGTCAACCCGAAACGGCATCCGAATTGACCCATCGAACAACACCTTACAACACCACCGATACAGCAAACACACAACATGTTAACGTCCAAAGCGAAAGCATCGCACCCACTCAATGGGATGCACACGGCCGGCATCTTTGCCGACCCCAGCGTCGATGGCCCATTGATCGGCACCCTGGTCGCTATCGTCGACCGCGCAAAGAACTTGCCTAACCGCAAGACCATGGGGAAGCAGGATCCCTACTGTGCAGCACGCCTCGGCAAGGAAGCGAAGAAGACGACGACAGATATTCGCGGAGGGCAGACACCCAAATGGTACCGACACTTTCCCCCGAACCCATTATGGCCCGCCGACAATAACTAACATACCACTCTGCAGGGACCAAGAGCTTCGATTCGCCGTCCACGATTCCCCAGACTACTACCAGCTCAAGGTGTCAGTGTTCCACGACGATAAGAAGACGGACCTCATTGGAGAGACATGGGTCGACCTCAGGGATATCATTGTTCCCGGCGGAGGACAGAACGACTTGTGGCGCAACTTGACCTTCAAGGGCAAGTATGCCGGAGAGATTCGCATGGAGATCACATACTATGATATCCGGCCAAAGCCCGAGAAGCCCGTAGCGAAGCCGAAGCCTGTCGAGGCCGAGCCGATTGAGACGTACGCATCCCACGGAACCATTCCTCGAAAGCAGATCAAGAGACGTCCGCTGCCCTCCGATCCTTTCACGGGCGAGGCTCCCGCCGCCCCGTCGCCAGAACAATCACCGACCCCGCCTCGCGCTGGTGGCCCTCGAGGACCCAAGGAGATGAGCGCACCGTCGTCGCCAGCGCCAGAACCGAGGGAGCAGCCGAGTCTGTCAGGCTCTCGACCGATGCCCACGAAGAAGCCCGCACCCGCACAAGTACCGTCGCCGTCGCCATTGCAGGCTATCGAGTACCACGCTTCTCCTGCTTCTCGTAGCCAGCCAGAGCTCCCTGCGCCGACATCACCCGCTGCCCTACCTCACCCCGCCGAGGTGACACCTCAGCACACTCCCACGAGGCACGAGCGCTACGATAGCCCCACTTCGCAGCACGACGAGAGAGACTACAGCCCGAGATATGCTTCCCAAGAAATTGTCGATCGAGCCCACTACCGTCAAGGCTCGGAGCCACCGCCCCGCGATTCCTACCTTCTCGAGGACTCTAGAAACTCTCCCGCAGCCGAGGATGATAGGCCGCCGCCTCCTCCTGCTCACCGCAGCAGAGGAAACTCCCAGGATATGGTCTTGAGGGGCTCGTTCGACACGCCGCCGAAATCAGCAAATGCGGCCATGAGACAGGATGTCCTCCGAAACGAGGCCCACCGCATGTCGTTTTCTACGGCAGCATACCCTGGACGACCGCAGTACCGTGGATTTGACTCAGCTCCAGAGGTCAGACACGCTCTGCCAGCTCCGGAGGATCACTTCCAGGAGCAGTCTCACCCCCGACACCACTCCTATGATGGACATGCTGAGTACAGGTCTATGCAGCCAACGGTTGAGGATGTTCCAGAATCGCCTACACCTGCGAACAAGACTACCGCTCGAAGAACCTCGCGCGTCCCTCCGTATGACGAACTGGGCTTTGGCCAGGATCAGAAGCCAGCGCCGCCTCCGCCTCAAGCGTTGGCCGTCGGCCCTAGACAACCTGCCCGAGCACCTCAATACCAAGAACCAGCACACGATCAGGGATACGACCAAGTGCCAAGTCCGGCGCCGTTGAATATTGGCGGCAGAGGCAGTGCAGGATCTCGCCAGCGCGGCCAGTCGCCTAATCCCGCCTACGACAGGGGCAACGAGATGGTTTCATCAGGCCCTTACAGCACATCGCCGCAGCCAGATTATCAACCTCAGGGCAACGAGCTCGTTTTTGCGGGCCGCGGTTCAGCTTCGCCGGGTCGCTTCAGCACCTCCCCCCAACCGGAGTACCAGCAAGACTATCAGCAGGACTACCGGCAGCAGCCGGAGTACCAACCTAGAGGAGATGAGTTGGTGCTTGCTGGAAGAGGAAATGCTTCACCTGCTCACTACAGCACTTCACCGCAGCCATACGTTCGAGGAGACGAGATGGTCCGACATCAGCCGGTGTCTCCCATGTCTATGCGTGACCCGAGAGGTGATGAAATGGTTCGTCACCAAGTGTCGCCCATCGCTACAAGGGATATCAGAGGCGATGAGATGGTGCGCCAACATCAGTCTCCCATTGCCACCAGAGACTTCGCACCCAGCCCTCAAGACTACCACTCTCGCAGCCAGAACTCTTATGTATCGCAGCGATCCGAGCTCTCGGGAACTGAGATAAAGGCAACGACCATGCCCTCTGTCCCTGCCTCTTTGGTGCCAGGGGTCGATCCCGGCCTCGCCCAAGATGTCACCGACCGCATCTACGAGGACCGACGTCAGACAAGGCGTTACACAACCGAGAGTATCACGACGCCGACACGTGGTAGGCAGCACCCTGGATATAACGACCAGACCTACATCCCGCCGCGACACGACAACCGGCAGTCTGTGGCTTATAGTGGTGATACGCACAGAAGACGCGGTCCTTCGCCTGCACCCCCACATCAAAGCATGAGAGGACGAGGTCCCTCACCGCAGCCGTACGCTCATGACATGAGAGGAAGAGGTGCCTCCCCTCAACCTTATGCGCAGGACGTGAGAGGCAGGGGCGCATCCCCCCAACCCTACGCTCAGGATATGCGCGGCCGTGGCGCCTCTCCGAACCCCTACGCCCGCGACACGAGGGGACGAGGTGTGTCGCCTAACCCCCACCACGATATGAGGGGACGCGGTGTTTCGCCCAATCCTCACCACGATATGAGACGCGGCATATCCGTCAGTCCTCATCCTCAACATCGCGCACGTGGTCTTTCACCGATACCGCCGCCGCAGTCCAGACGGGCAATGTCCCCCAACCCGTCTCACACAATCAAGCGCAAGTCGGTCAGTCCAGCGCCGCCCCCGGATCATCGCAGATTGTCTGGCGTTCCCTTCGGTCCCGACTCATATGATGCGCTCAATCCGACGTTGTCCGCCACTGGCAGCGACATCTCGAGACCCGACCCGGATGAGAAGATCATCACCCACGATGGCCGTGAGATTGATCCGTCCGATCACCTGCCCATGGACACTTGGGCGCCGGAGCCTGAGCCGAAGGGTCCGAAGACCCCAGCTACAGCATCCGTACGTTCTAGAGTCTCAATCGCTCCTCAACCTGCGCCTACGAGCGGTCGTCGTCAGCTTCGTATAGCCGCTCGGCCGCAATCCCAGGTATCGCCCGTCTCCTACGACTCGGATCAGTACAACACCCCGCCCGCTCCGAACAGCGGTGCCCGAAACCGGTTGCAGAAGAAGACGCAACGCATGTCTGCTCTTCCTTCCACCTCGCCAGCGGGATCCAGTCCCCTGGCGCCCATCTCTTCGCACAACTACCAGGACCACGGCAGCGACTTCACGCCGCCTCGCATGTCACGCGCGAGCACGTGGGACTACCCCAGTGAGAACCACGCTCCTCAATACGGCAGCTCCCCCGGCGGCATGCGCGGCGGCCCCCCGATCCCGGCGAAGATCCCTCTGCCCATCATGAGCGGAGCCAACAACGCTAGCGAGAGCGAGTGGGCTCTCATGCAGGAGATGAGCCGCATTGACATTGGTGCTGGGCGCTCCAGACGTCATCGTTACTAGTTCAGCATATCACAGCCTTCAGCATTGGTAGCGACGGATTCATGAGTTCACGTGTCGATTTTCTCACGACGGACTTGTTATTGTAATTGTACTATATAATGGTTGCGGGGTTTTGTGTGTTTCTGGATCGGGATTTCTTTCGGTGGAACGAATTGGGAAAACATGGCTTGGGTTACGGGAGATGATGGGCGGCGGAATTTGTATGGTAATGCTGCAGACAGCCAGAATTCCATCCTTTCACATTCATCTTTTGGCAGCATGTGACTCTTCGATTTGGATTCGGCGCGCGTTGACCATAAGTAGGTCGATCCAACAGGGCTGACTCGTTCCTCATCCCCTCCTTTTACGCCGCGAAAGCGATATGGTCGTTCAAAATGCCAAGCCCCACAGATGAACCACGGGCCTCAGAGACGGTCGCTCCGTGCGGGCTGTATGTATGCATTGATCGAGTCAATTCCGTCATTTACGAACGAAGATTTTAAGAACATTTCATAAGGAGAGAAACCCTTTTTTTCAATCATGTATTATATGCCACTGGACAGTACACGGTACACCCCGCAAACGTTTTAGCTATACACGTTCGGACGTAACCTTATTCTCCCTTCCCCCCTTCTACAGAAATGAATCTTAATTGAGAGTCGGTTATTCCGACGTCAGCCTCTGCATAGAACTTGACAGTTCGGGTCTGTCGTGTCCCACGGATCCCTCAATAAAAGATGGCGAGCCCGTATTCACACAAGCACGCCCGAGTCCCCCCGCTCCGTGACCACTCTGATCAATGACGCTGCTGTGACAAAGTGCCGCTCTTTTCACGATGTCCAGCGCCACGTTCTTTTCCAGGCTGCGCAGCCTGTCGCTACCGCTCCTGCTCCTCCTCCTCCAGGCCGTCTGCCTCACCGCGTCGCCCACGCCCCCGCCCGCGCTCGCCAAGCGCGCGGGCGCGTTCCCCGACTTCCCCGCCGACTACGATGGCCGCGTCAAGAAGGGGGAGTACCTCCGGACCCTGATGCCGGTGGACAACGCGGGGGCCGCGGCGGCGAACGGCGGCGCGTCGGTCGTGAGCCCGTACCAGGACCCCGCGGGCACGGCGCGCTGGGGATGGAGTTTGGATACGTGGTGGTACCCCTACGACGGCGGGCTGAAGCCGAGCAATGTGAAGTTTCTCAGCGAGGCGATGAGCGACGCCGCGTTTCCTGTGGATGAGAAGAACGGGGCGGTGTATTATTATGACCACGACAAGGAGTTTAAGCAGGCGAACGGGGAAACGGGAGAGGTGAGTTGAAGAAACGCGAAATTTCCGGAGGGGCCTTTCATACTTTGTTCCGGAGTTGAGGGCCTTCTTTTCACCGAAATGTATCCTTACTGACGATCCCAGCCGTCGATGGGCTCCTACAGCAACGTCGTCAACCCCGCCGCCGGTGCGCTCATCTTCGACGTCAACATGTCCCCCAAGTACACCGTCAAGGAGTACGGCCTCGGCGCCGTGCCCGACATGGACACGCTCTCCGACTTTGCCTTCTTCCAGTGGCTGCTCGGCTGCCAGGCGAAGAAGGTCGACCCCAAGAGCCTGCAGGTCGTCTTCCGCGCGCACATCACCTACGGGCCGACGTACAACCTCGTGCTGCAGGCGCTGAAGGACGCGGGGCAGAAGCGCGTACCGGGGTGGAGCGACCGCGCGACGTTCAAGATGGGCACGAGGGAGGGAGACGCGATCTTGGGGAGTACGCACGGCGCGGGGACGGCGTGGATGCTGATCCAGCATAAGGACGTGCTGGGCGTGAAGGAGATCACGGAGGCGGTGGTGTGGGGGATGGTGCAGCCGAAGAATCTGGAGGATACGCCGGGCCCGGCGGAGGGGTTTGAGTTTGATGCGGATCGGGGGTCGAGTGTGTTGAATATTAGATTTACGATTAAGGATGCTTGATCCCTGGTTTTCCAAGGCTTCAACAGAGTGCCAAACTTGTGCCGGATAGAAGAAAAGAAGCTACACATAAAATCCAGCTGGCGGCGAGCTGAATCAGAAAGGACTGGGAAACACTCGGAGGTCAGCTTATGGCTTGTCGAAACTTTTGGAAATGCGGGGTTTTCCGTTAGGGGTGGTGGACAGACCCAACGACAGTGTCAATCTCCATCCTGACGGACATCTTTCATCAATAAAATGATGGTTTACAGGGGCGGACTTTGGCCTTGTTGCCCGGGAAAGCCTTCGACCCGGCAACTGTCTCTCAGCTTCGACGACGCACACGCTGGAGGTTACGAGTCCGGAATTCAAGAATAAATGCGTCTTTTACACAGAGTTGACGGTTTAGAATCGTGGCTTCACAGATGATTGGTAAATATCTCAGCCAGCTCTCTCTGTGGCGCCATTAGGCATTGGCTAAGTGCAGCTGTTGATGTGCTGACCGCGGCTCCCTTGATGTGACTGCAAAAGTTTACCGTTTCCGGGATGACCACATGGGAAACTCTATCTCTTATTGGACTGATACCTGAGTTGAGGTGGAACAGTCTCATTCTAGTCTGTCTGATTCAGTTACCTCTCAAACAGTTGGTTCAGCCCTTTGTAGCAACACTTTGATTTGTGAATGATCTTGGAGAGGGTATGCTCGACGCTAATGCGAGAATGACTGAAAGAGTAGGATCGCTGCATGAAATGCGGGTACGAAAACAGCCTATGGCCTTTGGTATAAGGTTCTAAGGAGTCATAACACAACGACGTCGTCCTTAGTGATATTGACTTGAAGCAATGAAGTTGAATTCTCAGAATCTCTGACCTATTTCCCATTGTCCCCTACTTCCTGCTTTTCGAGTCATAATTGAAGAGCCTATTTCATTCTTGTTGTTATTGATTTGATTGCTTGTTTACGAGTTACAATTCACAGGATGATTCGGCAATCAAGCTTTCCCGTTGATCTTTGTGAAAAATGCGAGGAAAGGCCCTCTGACGTCACCTGCTCTTGCAATAACAAGTTCTGCGAGCCATGTTTCCAGAACAAACACCAGAAACGCCATCCGACTCACCGACGAGGTGGATCGAAGCGTTCGACTGCCTTCTGGGCCAAGGTTTCCGGAAAGCACTTGGGAATGAGCTCTCCAATTCTGAGGGACAAGTGCTTCAAAGAGGACGAAGCATGCAAATGGTTTGGCCTCCACACCGTTGAAAATCGCTCGAGAACAGTAAACACCATCGTGGAGACCAAGAGACTCTCCCTACTCATGGAACGGTCGATGGAATTCCTTGAAAACAGCCCCAAGCGCCAATTCCCGAGCATCACGTCTTTTGTAGGAGAAACATTTGGTGGAAAGTCTACTCTTGGTCAGTTGATAAAACCCTGGGCTGCTCCGCTCACATTTCCCTTGTCCGACGTATGACGTAGGACGACGCCTCAATTGTGGCAGAAGATGGATCACCATACTATGAGCGGGGGTTTTTTGTTATTTTGTTTCGTACGCTGGCTAACACTATGCTGGTGTAGTTCGCGCCCTGATCTATCAGGCAAAACAAGAATGCCTCGATCGGTTCGAACCTATTGAAGCCCCCGTCCCTGCCGATGACAACACCGAAACAGCGGCCTTCTCTACAACAGGGGAAGTCAATCTCTATCCGGATCCTACAACGTTTGGCGGGGACTGTCCAAGACTCTTTGCAGATTGTGAAGGGCTATTTGGCACCGAACCTGTGGCCGCAAAGTATCAGACAGAGTGGACAAAGCACGGCAGATGTTACCTGGTGAAGACTGAAGACGGGAAAGTGATGGATAGGAGTACTGCTGTCAAAGAGCTCTATCCGCGCTTCCTCTACATCTTCAGCGATGTTGTATGCTATGTGATGCGTAATCACAAGCAGTGGGCAGACTCTGCCCTGAAACTCCTGGACTGGTCTATGATCGGAGCACAGAGCACTATCAACCAACAGTCACTACCTGCTCTCATCATCGTGCTCAATGGGCCATTCACTCAAAACGAAGAATGGATATTTGGCGATGAAAATGCGATCACGTCCAGCTTTTTCTCGGCCATTGCTGCTGAAATTACGAAAAGTTCTAGAGTCAGGGAACTAGCTGCACCTGTAGGTAGTGCATCAGACTTCCAATCTTCTCGTGTCTACAGTCGACGAAATACTAACTCAGTTAATCTCGCGGCACGGATCTTCCACAATGAGACAGCTCTTCGAAAAGAGCTTCTCCAGTGTTCACGTTCATTACATCCCTCAGGAAGGCTACAAGGACCTGGGGACGACAGACATAATGTACCAGCAACTCTCAAAGCTCGCGCGCCGGATAGAAGTCGATTCCGCCCGTGTTCAGAATCTCAGACAAAAAGCATGGACCCGGTTTGACGTCAGACAATTGTATCTCGTCACGGAGTTCGCCTTTCAACACCTGGCTAGTGGTAACTCTGCACCATTTGACTTCGACAAGTGCAGGAAAGAGCTTTCTATTCCTGGAAGCCTGGAGGATAACTTCTCAAGCTTTGTCCGTCATGCCTTGAAAGACAATTCAGACGCAAGACTTGAAGCTACGGCAGGTGTCCTAGCAACGAGCATTTTGCTGAACAGCCTTCGAGTTGAAGGGCGCAGTAAGTAGCATTTCATAAGCAACCTTGATTGGATGAAGCTGAAGGCGCTCTTTATGTCTCATGAGAATCATTTCAATAACATTTCATCCGAACTCTAGAGCTCATTTCACATCCTGACTTTGTGTTCAATGGGGATCTGAAGGCAATTTGTGTGAGGGCTGTGGATTCTTTTCTTGAAATCTACAGAGCATGCGGGTTCGTTGATCAAAAAACTGGGGAGAGATGTGTCAACCTCAGGTACGGTCATGCCTTGGGACACCAAAGTAGGACTGGCGCTATCCTGAATGATGGGCCCTTTATCCAAGATGTCTTTGACAAAGCCCAGTTCCTCGACACGATACAATTGACTCTCCGGCAAACAATGAAGTCGATCGATGAAGCCAAAGCCCCCAACATGGCGCGTCAAAAAAGCTGGCGGTCGCTAGTTGCTGAGAAACATAAGGTGCAGCTTTCAGCCCTTCGTCAAATGCAGGGATACCCTCGGTGGGACTTGGGGTCTAAGAGCGTTGCAAACAACGACATGTTACCGAAAATCTGTCTGGGGTGTTTATTTGGTCGAGTCGAATACGTTTTACCGTGCTCTCATCACCTTTGCGCCGACTGCTGAGAAGACTTCGACTCGACATCTGAAGAGCGCAAATACCCGGGCAACTACACTCACGACGAATGTGTTATCTGCAAAGCCTCCGGCGGGACAGATTGGCCTTTCAAAATACAAACGCGGCCACCCCTTTCAGGCTTGCGTATTCTATCACTTGATGGGGGCGGTGTCCGTGGAATTGTCGAGCTCACAATTCTCAAGCGTCTGGAGGATCTTGTTGGCCTTGGTGTTCCAGTTGGGCGCTTTTTCGATCTCATGGTCGGCACGAGTGCTGGTAAGTCCTTGATCTTGAGCTTCAGTTGGAATGCGAGAAGCTCTGAATCGAATTGAGACAAAGTTTACTGACGAATTTGTGGCTAGGTGGCATCATTTCTCTTGGTCTCGGTCTACAGCAGCGGACTGCATCAGACTGCATCAAGATTTTCCGAAAGATCTGCGACGATGGATTCCACGTCAAGCCTCTCACAACCAGCCGTACAATGGGTTTCATCGCGCGGTTGATGATGAAATCTATCTACAAAACGTCTACATTCGAAGCGACAGTTGTTTCTGCGTTCGGTTCACAGCCCAAACAGGTCTTTGGGCGTACAAATTCCACCAGGGTGGCAGTGACAACAACGGTGGAGAGCAAGACCGTGCTCATAGCAAACTACAACCTTGGAGATTCGGACAAGTACATGAGATCTGAAATGCCACTGTGGAAAGCGTAAGATGTTCTCATTCCCTTGTATGCTTTCCCATGTTAACGTCGACATTTCAAGACATTTTTCACTAACATCTCCTCCCACCTTTGGAGCTATTAGATGGCTAACGATATTGTTCATAGCGCGAGATGCACGTCTGCTGCCCCTATGTATTTCAAGCAAATATCACACAATGGGCTTGATTGTCATGATGGAGGGCTTTTGTACAACAACCCCGTTCAACGTGCCATGAACGAATGTAACAGTTTGTGGGGTGGCAAAGCGAACTTTGACCTCATTCTGTCCGTTGGATCTGGTTACGCAGCCAAGCCAGCAGACGTACCAACCGCTGGATCAACAAAACGTTCTCCTCACTGGCTCAAGCCCTTAGTGGCTGCTTTCATTAGTTCCATGAACGGGCAGATTGCATGGGAACAATACATCGAGAGCCAAGTGCCCGAAATCAAGGAAAAGTCCTTCCGCCTCAATGTTGAATTTAGGGACGGTAAGGAACCGGCTCTCGATGCCACTGATCAAATTGGCCGTATGGAAAGAACAGCCCACGAAGCTAGGTTCCAAGCAGTAATGGGCAAAACGTGGTTCACTCGGGAACCTGCCAGCCCGGTTTACAAGCGAGATCTCTTTTGTTCCTGGCAGATAAGATGTGTTCTAGCATGTTTTTCTTGCAGCTGACTTCCATCGAAGAGCTTCGAAGGAATGACATCTACGCAATCAAGGGTTGGATTGGGTGTCAGTTCCAGCCCCATGAGCCGGCATTGGGGCGAATCTTGAATCGCACTCATTACTTCGAAGTCAAGGGAGACCGGCAAAGAAACAATACCCCTGAAACAGGCAAGCATTTCAGACTTCCAATCGAATTCAACCAACAATTCAACGATGCATCAATCAGTATTGAGGTCAACTTTGGCATCAGTCGTTCAGTACCCATCAGTGGCTTCCCCATGGCATTCAAGGTTCGTGATGCGTCTCCTGAAAATTCCGGTGTATTCTTGTCTAACAAGTGGACTTACAGGATTTGAAAAGCTACTGGGATGACAACAAAGACGATCTTGGGGTGGCGGTTCCCAGGGCAAATATGAACACCTGATCTGAGGTCTCGGCTGCTGTTGCAGACCTCGGGGTTTCATATCAAAGTCTAGCTGAGCTTTCGACACGCTTACAAGTTTGTTGTGCAGTTGTATGTTATTTTGATTGCACTAGTTCTTTGAAGAGGTTGGTAGGGGCCCGCAGTAGACTGAAGAAAGGAAGTTTATCATCTTTCACATCTACCATGCCATTTTCTCGCGATTCCAACCAGTCCAATTGAAAACGCGCCTGATGTCGGAATGGTCCTACGAAGTCTTTATGTGCAGCAAAACCAGAGCAGAAGGCAAGCTTTCTCCTGGTCAACATGATTACCAACCGTCTTGCAAGCAGCAACTGTCAAATCGTCACAAAACAGCTTGGACGATTCCAAACTTGAGACAGACTGACTGGGAACTCATCGAACAGCTAAAAATTCATACTGATTGGAACCCCGGGTCGTGGCATAGCAGCGCATGTTGGGTCGCACAAGCAAGCGCAGACATAGCATCCACACAGCAGGCACAGGCTTTGGATTACGTCCCATTCTGGCGAACGTGTCAGCAGCGAACTAACAGTGTTACCATAGCCGATGAGTGGATACTTTCAAGGGTCATGACAGGGTTAGATACGGCGCGAGCAGTGTATTGAGGCCGCAATGAGGACCAACATAACCATGCATCTGCATTAGCTTAACGAGGAATGGGTTGCGGCGCTTAATTCAAGTATTCGCTGGGTGAGGGGTCTTGCCGAAAATGACAGCCTGATGCTCGAAGAAATCACCGCAGATGACCCGCTCCCCAATTCTCAGCCGCGTCTGTTCTCTTCTCCCACTCGACAATTGCCCTGCTTACAGCTGTTCATTGCACTCTTATCGGATCATCACGAAGAAAGCTCTCTTCAGAAACCAACCTCCATCAACGCAAGCGACCTTTCACCTCCGCACGCTACTCTCAGATCCCCCGATTGCCCAGACAGCATGTCTGTCAGCAGAAGGCTGCTACTTCTTTTCATCTTGCTGCGGGCAAGATCCGTATTTGCAGATGGAGGAGATGACTTTGCCAACAATCTCTTCTCAGACCTCGGACCGTAAGTTTGCTGAAATATTCTTTGGGGATGCCATACTCAATGCTACCCCGTCGTCAGGCTACTGGCGCTCTTTGGAGAACGAGTAACCATGCAATTCATGAGTGGAGCTATGGGCTGGGCCGATAACATCATTCTTGCGATGGCTCCTCTTGGTATTATTACCGCTATTGTGGGAGCAATTCGAGTTGGAGGCCCTTCTTGGCTTAAGGCGGTGATCGGGCGAGCTCGTGAGAATCTCGCCGTAGCCGAGGCTGAGCTTATGTCGTCAACCTCACAGGAGGTCTGCGAGCTTTGGAATGGTCAAGAGATTGTGAGATGTATGGGGTCCCCGTCGGTCGTCGAGTTTATCTGTTTGTTGCCTGTCGACGCGCAGGCTGGAAAATAGACATTCAACATAGAGGTGGACGATAGAGTAGAGAAGTTGAATGACAAGGATTGTCATCTCGTCAAAATTGGTGAGAAGCTCTCCTGTCTCATCCATGTTCAGACTATTGATGGTTTCTTCCTAGACTTGAATATCAAGGACGACGTTCGTCGATGGAGAGATTCGCAAAAGCCTCCACAGCCGACCTGCCAGAAAGACTTTGAGAGCAACCCAGCGCCCCAAACTATCATCATCAAACGCAACTCATCTCGCGACGCACCAAATATTTCCCTCAATACTCATCGTGAAACTGGGAGAGGGGAATTGCGCGCTGTGGCGTTCTTCGGAACGATTTTGCAACTCGGCGTCCTTTTATATTCCGGTTTCGCCACGTACTACCCGACTCTAAAGTTCCAGAAAGATGGCAGTTCTATCGCGAGCTATGCATACCCTTGCGCTGCAACAGAAACACTTGTTTTGGTGGTTGGAATGATGATTTGTGCCCATGTCGTGGAAAGCAGCACAGAAGAGGAGCGATTTCACCCACGGGAGCAAAACATGAGGGTCCGGATGGTTTGGCTACAACAAAACAAGACTGTCAGCGACCAGGTTTTCGGATCATTTGCTATATATGCAAAGAATGACCAACCCTTTATCACGACATCTAGGCGGCCCAGGCATAAAAGTGTTGGGCAGTCTCGGTCCACATCGCAAGAGGGGAAGCAATGGGCGTCAAATGGCTCAACCGCCCTCGAAGTTGAGACGGTTCTTGGGACAATGATTACCATGACGGGATTCATCTTGCAGTTCGTTGGTTTACGAGGGCTGCACTGGTCAGCCTCGATTGCTCAACTCGGTGCAGTTTTCCTGATGGTTTGTCTTAAAGCATGGGTCCGTCGTGGACTCGCGACACCGCCAGAAGCCAAATCTTTGCCATCCGGATACGAGCTTGATTGGTTTGCAAAGACATTAGGCAAGGCTGATCAAGCACCTTGGAATGGCAATGCTAAATATGGGCCGAGCTTTGGCGCTTCATCGAGTGCAGAAGATGCTTCGGAGAGCTTAGGGGCCAACGGGTGCGTTAGCGAGTGGAAAATCGCGAGTAGTGGAGGCGTACATTTAGGCCGAGAGAGACAGCTGGCTTCGAGTGGAGGCCCAAGCGGAAAACAGGACATGACCCCCGATAAGACGCTTTGCCAAGAGGATACTGAAACCACGGGATCTTGCATTCCAGGGAGCTCTGCCCTGAGCGCTGAGGAGGTCTTGAACATCCGGAAGAATCTTGGTCATTTATCAGAATGGCGCGGTCCTGCCTCTTCTGAGGCTGTTTGCCTTGCTAGGGCAATTGAGATCGCGATGGATGCCTTGGTTGGGCTCTCTCCCATGACCTCTACTTCCAAGAAGTCTACTTCGAAAGCGTCTGCAACCATCGACCCCGCTTCTGGCGAGATGTTCTTTTGGTCCCTTGAAGCCAATTATGGTGGATCGAATTGCCATTCAGTCAACTTTCAACTATACCGACAAGCCAATGGAAAATGGAAAGCGTACGCGAATGAATACGAAGCAGCGCTTTCATTATGGCTTTCCTCCGTCAAGGACGAGAAGAAAGTCAAGGATGAGAAGGAAATCAATGACGAGAAGAAAACAGCAGCCGGACTTCCGAGATACAACGGAGTCACTGAGAATCCCATCAACAAGAGAGACGATGTGCGATTACGTATGGAGGAGTCGAAAGGGAAGCAAAGCTTGCGGCTTTTAGGATTCCATACCCCAGCCCTCCATCAAGATCTTCAATGGTGGCTGCCGAAAGACTTATTTCGAATCTTTGAACTTCGGCAGCTTCAACAGCGTCCAGATGGAGTCAGCGATGCAGAAAGCGTGCTAGAAATGGAGACCCACAGAACTATTGGCTATGGTCGGCAAAAGTGGATTCAGACTTACAAGCCAGGAACGAGTGGCGAGGCCGAGAGTCCTCTACGTTTGAGCCTATTCAGTCGCAAAAGCCTGCTCGACGAAACTGAAGATCACGGCGAACATGTCTGTGAAAGCGGAACCATTCTTGCAGCAGAGTCGTACGCTTCCTTGCCATTGTTGTTTGCCCAGCACATTTTCTCGGCATTCATGCATGCTGTGGCAAGCTGGGACGGACCAAAAGAACTTTTCCACAGCGTTGCCGACGTACAGCCCAACACCAGTGGCAGTAGTATTAATTGGAAATCCTTCACACTCCAGAACGCAACTTTGTCTACAATGTTCGGGAAATCGAGAGCACTGGCCTCGGAAGCCTAGAGGACATCTATCTGAGCGTTTTACCGCCGCTTAGCCAAAATCAGAAGCTCCCCCGAGCTGATGATGCAGTCATCAAACTAGCAAGAGAGCAAGCTAGACAACATGAGCTACTGCAGCATTGGCAAGAAGCTACAAGGATATATCTATGGCTTCTCCAAACAGCAAATATATTCGGTGGACAAGGAATAGTCACCAAGGCCACGGCTGTGGTAGTTGAATATCTAAGACAAGTCTCCTCAACCGTTGATTTAAGGAAAGCCAAAGATTGGTTTCTTGAACGCAGGGTTCTCGAGCAAGGAACAGAGGAAATCGCGAAAGAGCTGAACAAGTATGACAATCGTGATATCATGTTGAGTCTCATGATATTGTACGAAGAACGGGGCTATCTTGAGAAACGCCCTGAGGCCTGCGAACAGAAGACTAAAGACCGCTCTTGCAGAGATGTGGCACTTAGCGACACCAGTCCAGATGGAAACAACAGGCATCCAACGGCATTCAGTTTCATAACCCTGCAGAAAACATCCGCTTGTCATCGCGAAGCCGCCGATGAAGTTGAGACTTCGAATAGAGGAAGACTGGACGCGAAAGACATCCACCATTGGACGCCCCTCCATGAACTTGCCAGAACTGGCCGTCGATTTGGAATTGGGATGAATTTTGAGGAGGGGGCACAGGAGTCGGGTGGTGTCAGCCCCCGTGACCTACTCGATTGGACACCTTTACATCACGCTTGTAGTTTTACCGATGGCATGGAAGGCTCAATCGAGGGGGGGGGATAGAGAGAGCATCATTTACCAGCTCATCCATGAAGGTGCGGATATCAATGCGCAGGGCAGAGATGGCATGACACCACTACACTGCGCATCCATCGAGGGAAACAGTCGAGCAGTGGCTATCTTAATCGAGGCAGGAGCCAACGTAGACATTCAGGATGCCTCAGGGACCACACCATTACTATGGGCCGCATATAAGGGGTGGGAAGATATCGCTAAAAACCTCTGGGAGGTGGCGAACAAAAGACGACGAGACATCGAAGGCAGAACAGCTTTACACCTTGCAGCCTTGTCCGGGCAAACACCCATAGTTAGGTGGCTTGTCGTGGATCAAGGAGTTGAGAAGGAAGCTCAAGACAGCAGAATGCGCAGGCCCCTGCACTGGGCGGTTAAAAATGGACATGAGGAGGTTGCGGCTCTCCTTATCGAGCAGAAAGCCGATAAGGAAGCCCCAGACTCACATAGACCGCTGCATTATGCAGCGACGAGAGGATACGAGCAGTTGATAGCGCTGCTCGTCGACGAGGGCGCAGAAACTGAGGCCATTGGCGAGCAGGGCCGAACACCACTGTATCATGCAGCTGAATATGGAAATGTGAAAGCTGCAGAAATGCTTCTGAGGAAAGGAGCAAACATAGAAGCTACATGTGGCAGTTGTACTCCGCTACACGCAGCAGCTGCAGAGGGCCGAGCGGCAGTCGTGGCGCTCCTCATCCATCAAGGTGCAGAAAGGGATGTAGTGGATGACTTCGGTGAAACTCCACTACACAAAGCAGCTACATCTGGCAGTACAGAAACTGTGGCATGTCTAATCCAGGAGGGCGCAGACATAGAGGCCAAATCCAAAAACGGTGAAACGCCACTACACATAGCTATTGAGTGGAAGAAGGATGAAATTGTCCATCTGCTTCTTAGGCTAGGGTCTAATATTGAGGCTCTAGGCACGCCAACACACTCTTGGGGTGGAGGATATCAACTCACGCCACTACACTACGCTGCTTTGTTTGGGTGTAGGCGCAGTGCAAGAATGCTCAAAGATGCGGGGGCCAACACTGACGTGTCAGATGACACTCAGCCAAGCCGACTAAGTCTTGCGATCAAACACGGGCAGACTGATATTGCAAAGCAATTCATCGAAGATGGGTCTTGTGTGCATGAAAAGACACTAGATGGTTGCACACTTTTACATTATGCTGTCACAAATGGGGACATAAAATCTTTGAGACTGCTTCTCGAGAATGGAGCAGACAAACAGGTAAAGGATAACGAGGGAAGAACGGCGCTGCAGAAGGCTTTTGACATGCGACAGAAAACAGTTGAAGGTGAAGAGACCGAGTCGTGGCTGTGGGCGGAGAATTTGTGGTCCATCACGCGTACTGTGGAAGATTTTGACGCAATTATATCCCTTCTAAAGGAGGGAGAGCAGGCAGGCTCTTAGGTCCTAGACAACAGACATATCGTCAAGGTGTTGAGCTAGAAGCAAGTAGACAGTGTTTCATATTTATCTAGGCGGGTGCTCTATCCGTTTAGTTTACTGGCTCCCTGGGGAACGACAAGGAAGGCGATGAGGACGACGATAGGGAGGACACCAGTATTAGTCCATTCCCGTCCGCTGGGCCAATGCTCTTCGCCCGTGTAACGAAGCTTTTCACATAACGCCAGGCACCATGATAAGCCAATACTAGAGTCAAGCACCGCGCAGAATACAAGTATGAACACAGCGTAAATTACAAGTCTATACGTCTATACCCGCTTATCAAAATGCATCATCATCACATACCCGGGGCCGAAAACTCCGCGCCCTTGAGCCCAAACACCCTCTTCAAGCTCAACCACAGCTCAAATGCACCCAGCTTGAACTCAACCCTCAGGAACCCAACCCACGCGGACGCCAGCCGGAACGCGTTCGGCGGCCACAGCAACGACCCGCGCGCTCGCAAGTCCTCCAGCTGCTCCTCGAAGACGGTGCGCGTGCAGTACCGCGCGAGGATCATGAAGGAGCGGATGGGGCCCTGGCGGGTGTGCAGGTTCTCGTCGAGGCTGCGGGTGAGGTCGTTGGTCTTGAGGATGAGCAGGATGATGCGGGGCACCTGGCCAAGCAGCTGGACGAGGTCGGCGAGCAGGCCCTCCTGCAGCGCGTCGCCCATCTCCTTCTTCTCGTCGGCGGTGCGCGTCTGCAGCACGGAGCCCTCGCTGTTGAGGACGCTCCAGTCGCGGCCGGTGATGGCGGAGGCGAAGAGCGGGAACTGCTCGTCGTTGATGTTGGCGACCTCCTTGGCGTACTTGCGCATGCGCTTCATGTCGCCGTCGATGACGGCGAGCCACATCTTGGCGTAGGAGCGCTGCAGGTCGCGGGGGATGTCGCGGTAGAGGCCGTGGTCGTAGAGGATGATGTCGAAGTTGTGGCCGCCGCGGAGGCCGCGCCGGGACTCGTTTTTGCGGATGGCGAGGTTGCCGCCGTGGGGGTCGCAGTGCAGGGGCGCGTTGTGGCCAAAGATCATTTCGTTGAAGATGCGGGCGAGGCAGGCGGAGACTTCGTCGCGGTCGATGCCGTTGGCGTCGAGGTACTCGAGGTCGTCCAGGCGGTGGCCTGACACCCGCTGCATGACGAGGATCCGCTCCTTTGACCAGAGAACTTCGGGGATGACGAGGGGGTGCTCGGGGAGTTTGGCAAAGTGGTCTCGGGTGCGGTTGGCGTTGTGCTCCTCTTCTCTGAAGTCCAATTCCTTCGGCAGGGAGACGTCCATCTCGGAGGAGAGCCATTCGAGGTCGTATTCGGGGAAGAAGCGCTTGAGGGTCGAGAAGGTGAATCGTGTCAGGGCGAGGTCGAGGGGAGCCCACTGGCCGACGCCAGGATGCTGCACTTTGACGGCCACCTGCACACCATCCTCCTTGACAGTTGCCGTGTGTACTTGAGCCAGAGATGCCGCGCCGATGGGTTCGTTTGAGAATTCCGAGAAGTAGTCCCATAGCTCCTTGCCAGTATCCTTCCAAAACATTTGCTCGATCGACTCGAACGACGACACGGGGCACTTGTCTTGCAGCGGAATGAAGGTGTTTGTCCATTCAGGCGGGAGTAGGTAGTTCATGGCACTCTATCTCGGTGTTAGCGGTGGTATCGCAGCGCTTTGCATGTGAAGGAGGCCGTACCAGGTGCTGGCCTAGCTTGATGAAAATACCGCCATTCTTCTCCAGAACCTTGAGTGTCCTATCGGCGCATCGCTGGTGGCAATCCTTGAGGATTTTCGACTGTAGTTCGGGGTCTTCGATCTTTTCGTGCTGGTTCAGAGTCGTTCGGTAACTGCGCTTCCATCAGTACGCTGGGTGGCGGAACATCGTCGAGGGCACACCTACTCGTTGATGCAAACCGCCAATGCAGAAGCAACCCTCCCAGCACGCTCTGCTCCCTCGTAACCGTATTTTATGTCGTCCCCGAACGCAAGCACACTCGCTCCCGCTGCACCGCCTCCAGAAGCAAGAAGCAGCACTCTGCTGCTCCTCTGGCCTCCCTTCGGAGGCGCCCTGCCAGCCGAGGCCCTTGACGATGTCGACGAGAACCCGCGGGTGTTGCCTCTGGCGAACGACTGCTTGCTAGGCTGCGCCGACGGGCCAGCGCGACAGCTGGAGCACGTCCATGGTTGTCGAGTGGTGAGCCGGCGCAACGGGGACGAGAAAACGGAGAAGGCTTTCATCTGGACGCTGGCCCGCTGCCGCCAATGGTGTGACAATCGCAAGAGCAGTCCACGGCGACTGTCATTCTACGTCGGTCGTGTGTTTACTGGTATTTTGTGTTTTTCTCCTGGTGGCCAATTGTCGGTGTCGAGGTCGTGTGTTCGCTTTCTCAACAGTCGCTACAGATTGTGGAGCAGCCAAGGGGGATTGAGTTGTTCAACAGAGGGTCCCAGAACTAGTCGGAAATCATGTCGTCAGTCGACCTCGCAGCGACTTTTTTTTTTTTTTTTTTTAATTCGGGGATTTTCCCGGGAACAGTTTTTGCCATTGGGTCACCGCCCCCCGGGGGGGGTTGGGGTTGGGTGGGGCGGGTAGGTTTCCCCCA